>AYEL01069643.1:0-17009 GCA_000484575.1 Olivierus martensii
AAAAGAAAAAAATACGAAAGAATTAGGCCTAATTTGCATATGTAAACAAAACATATTTTTTTCAAATTATTCATAATTTCTGCATCGGATAAAAAAAATGTTGATATATTTACATTCCTGGTGATATTCCACATCTAATAATACCAAATACTTCATAATTCTAAAAAATTTTTCCAACTGACAAAGACAATTTATGTGAAATTTGAGCGCTCAAAGTATGGCGCAATCCAAAACCCGACGGCTTGTATAAACAAACAATCGTATTATCCCTCTCGCGGATGGAATACGGTATTCTACTACACAAATGTTTAAAATAATTGTTTACTTGGAAGTTTTCATTGTATTTACTTAAAATAATGTGAGATAAGTAATTTTTATTTTATAAGAAGTATTAGTACGTATGAGAAATATTATATATTTTATTTCAATATCTATTTAGTTTTTGGACTGAAAGAGGACTATTTGATTGAACCATGCACCTTTGACCACACACACATGCAACCTATGGGGAGACTTCTGAAATACATTATATATCACTGATTTATATAAGTTGTAAATTTATGTTAATTACTTTTTAAGTTCCTCATCACTTTCTAATTCAGATTCTTCAGAACTAGTGACTTCCATTTCTTCTTCTTCCATAATATCTTGTTCTATATCTTCTGCAACAGGCAGATCAGGCTGTAAAGGTGGAGCTTGTGTGATTGATCCGAATGGTGGAGGTAAATTCATTTTATTCATTAAATGTAGGACCTATGTAAAAAATAAAAACTTTAAAAAAGTTTTTTTTAAAATTTTTGTAATTTTAAAATTATATATACAGTAAGATCCCGTTTAACGTGAGGGATACGTTCCAAGGAAAGAAAGCACTAAATGAAACAGTGTTAAACGAGGTCATTTTAACAGGTAAATAATGAGGATATGTGAAACAAAACAATGAATAAAAAATATATATATAGGATTTTTTTATTTTTTTTATGTGTTACTACTATTCTGTTACATTAATTATAGATATTTTTTATTGTTAATATCTGTTTGTATTCATAAATCATTCATGAAAAAATTCTTAAAAGAAAATTCTCATTAGAAAATAAAAAATTTTAAAAATAAAATGCAGTAAACTATAAACAACGAAAAAATATTGATGAAAGAAAAACATTTTAACTTCAAGGAACTATAGTTTAAAGTGGAAGCATTCAGGTTAAAACTAAAATGGGATAATTGTTATTTTTATTGCTGTAAAATAACATTGATGACCAATCATATTATTATAGAAAATTCTTTATACATATTATTATTAAACCAAAAGCTGAGACAAGTTAGTGACTTGTGTACTTTCTTTCAATTGTACAGAGAATTTCTCATAAGTTGTAAATTTTTCTATTATTTGTTTTTTCAAATCTTCAGCAATTATTTTAATACATCTTTCCACTATACTTAATGACAAGAAAATAATTTGTCTATCCACACATTGTTTTTTATGTATTATTTCTACCATTTTTATTGCTGATGTAAGAGCCACTCATTCAGAATGTTTGCTAAATGAAATATTAAAAATAATAAAGCATAATCAAATAAGAAATATAATTAATGAACAACCAGTCAACAACATGGCTTTTTGCAATAAACAATAACTACTAATCTTTTGAATTTTATTTCAAACTCCTTATATATATATATATGGACCATTTTTAAATAAGCTTGACTTAAATGAACTATTTTTATTTTCTATTACTTTTAATGTTTATTTAAGTACTAGTTGCATTTTCACTTAAAAACATATTATATACTATAAATTTTGTCATATCCTCTTAATCTGTGTAACCATGATGACATGTTTAGAATGTTAGCTTAATTTTATATTTTGAATTTTTCTTTTCTTAGAACAGATTCTATTTCATATAAAGTGTTTAATTCACTGTTCTTATACCTGTACTGAAGAGGCTGTGTCAGTACTTAATCAGATAATAGAAAAAGTCATTATTCTCTAAACTTTCTCTGTAAATAAATCCTATTCAATAATAATTTATACTTTTATAACTATTTATACAAAAACATTTCACAGTTTTAAATAAAGAATAGTTTTAAGCATATTTCTTGCTCCAGTAGTAGTTGTTTTGGTCTTATTAGTAATTGTAATATTTATAAAAACATTTATAAAGCATTGCCATGTCCATTTGTGGATTAAAATAGAGATATTTATTATCATAATATCTACTGAACAAATTTTCACAAAATTTCTATTATAAAAATTGTCAGGCAAATTTAATTCTAACTGAAAAACCGATAAAAGTCTTTGAGCAGCAATGCAAATATTTATTTTGGAATATAAAAATCTAAGTCTAGAATGCTTATGTATATTTAAATTTTTTAATATGTTTTAATTTGAACAGATTTTTGTTATAATAGTTTTAATTAAGATTTCTAATGGCATGTTCAATTAGCAGTCATTTTAGTAAAACAGGATGTATCTTGAACTGTTACATCTTTATGATTTCTCATTTTTTGTAGTATTTATATATTATTTAATAAATAATTATGAATTAAACAATGCATATTTTTTTGATTTACTATAATAGAAGATCTCCCAAAATTTAAGCACTTAAAATTAAAAAATTTCTCACCTGAGTATAAAATTTAGGAACAGAAGCCAAAGCATTTGCTATATTAGTAATTATAGATGGTGAAGGATTTGGATAAGCATATTTAAGTAATGGTGATGGCAAATAATCTAATCTGAAATTTATTATATTAAAAATAAATAAATCAATATTTTTCTCATTTTAATAAGAATTAAGTCATATGATATACAGGTAGTTCTCGGTTTACAAGTTCTCACTTAACAAGTTCCCCACTTTATGAGTTTTTCCCAAATATGAAGTATCAAAAACATTAAAAATATGAACCTTTAGCAGTTATTTATTGCAATTAACATTCATACAAGGCATTTCAAATCACATACATAATTATACAATATGACTGGATTTGAAGCAAAAACTGTCATTTTCTATGAAAATTGGAGAAATTAAAATTGTGGCCAAAAAAGCAGTAGCAGTAATCCCTCTGGTTTTATTGGCATATTATGTAAATAATTCCATTCCTGGTTTCTGTCTAAGGCAGTAATTCATTTAATTAAATTTTAACATTATGTCTATGGAAAATTGATTATTGGTTTATGAGTTCTTACTTTATAAGCAATTTCCAGATCTGAATTAACTCATAGATGAAAACTACCTGTAGTAAATAATCTAAATTAAATATAATATAAATTATAATTTAGATAATCATTGAAAATAAGATTTCAGATAACTCATTAAAAATATATATATTTAAGCACTTATTAAATGCTTTAAATCTTGCATGCTTAGGGAAAATTAAGTTATTATATACTAATGCTTGAAAAGCATTAGTATAAATAACAATTTAATTTAATTTGTTAATTTATGGAAAAACTGATGCATGGTATCAGTTTTTCCATATTTCAAGCATTAGTATAAATAATAATTTAATTTAATTTGTTAATTTATGGAAAAACTGATGCATGGTATCAGTTTTTCCATAAATTACATCATTCGTATAGTATATAATGTTTAACAAATTTGCAATATTTTATTAAAAACTAAATTAAATATAACATTCATTCATCATATTCATTAGTAGAATTTTTCTTTCTTTCTAAGTTTTATGCAGCTTCCAAATCAGAGACTATTGATCAAAAAAATCATTTCAGAGCCTAAAATAGTTTGTTCAAACCAGTAATGAGGGATAGCAATCAATGGGCCAGGTTCAAACAATTAAAATCTGAAGGTGTAGGATTCAGATTCAATATGTGAACTTCCAAGGATAAGTTAATTTACTTTGTTTTCAGGAAGTCAGCTGGTCCACTTATTAGAGCTGCTTTTTTAGGTATATGATAACTTTTGATAATTATTAAAGTAATTTTGTTGTAATTTACATAATTAGCATATTTTAACATATTTTTATGAAAGATGACTGATATATTTTGGCTCAGAATATAATTTTTCTATTTAAGTTAATAGTAACTTTGCTACCAATTTATAATTCAAATCAGAAACATTTTTTAGGATTATTTTACATTCATAACCTGAAGTAATAATATATATATAATTGCACTATTATAATAATAGAAAACTGTATTAACTGAACTTTAAGGGCATCAAATAATTTAAATACCAAAATTAAAATTTTAAGCTTAAAATTCAGATTTCAAATAAAATTTTCATTTTATTAGAATCAATTTATATATTAATAAAAATTTTATATTTTATTAATATATAAATCAATCTGTCTGCAAATCACATACTTAGAATATAAATGTCTGAATATAACAGTTTAGTTGAGAAAAATCTGGAAGACAATAAAAGGAGCATATTATTTAGACATTCAAGAGTTTTTTAAATTTTATGAACTAGAATAGTTTTTCATAAACTCTTAATGTTATAATTTATCATAACTTCTAAAATTATAATCATCATAATTAAATTTTAACTCAATAATACTTTAAATGAGGTGCAACAGCATGAATTCTTCTGGAAAATTCTTCCATTTTTAATCTAATATTTTCTTTCTCAGAAACTCCATTCACAGTTACATCTTCTTGTTTATCACAAAATCTAAAAATAAGTTGTTAAAATAAATTTGAGAGAATTGATAATAATTATATCATCTACAAATAAAAATTTTAAAATGTAATTATAAGATTAAAGATGTGATTTTGACGATTTGCAAATCTATTCTACTAATATAAAAGCACTTAAACTTATATTCCTGGCAATATTATGTAAATTATTATATGAATATTATGATAAATTAAAAAGCAGTCTATTAATAGGCAAAAGATGCTGTATAACTATATATGATGTATATTTATTATCATAATATTATAATAATTATTATTTCATACTATCCTTCATTCTTTTTTAAATACCTAAACACAATTTAGGGAATTAAATAAATTTTATTTCTGTTAAATGTCTAGAATATCATTTCAATTAATTTATATTAAAATAAGATTATAGATATTAATTTCTAACATGTCGTCTACTGGCCATAGACTGACAATTATGTTTCTAAAATTAACAAATTTTTTGCAATTTTTTTATTATTATTATGAAATAATAATAGGGATTTGAATAAATATTAATGTTTTTAATAATATATATAAAAGTGGAATTTTTCCAATAATTCACCAATTTTGACCTATGTTTCAAAATTATTTTGGCTCACTCAAAAACAATTTCCTTTGAAAATAGAGTAGTCAAAAAATTGTCAATAGAAAGTGATTCTACTGAAAATTTCTGAGTTTCATATTTTTTTTTTCTTCAAATTTCCTACAGAGAAATGAAAAAACCAATTTAAGATCATCTAAGTATTTATTTCTTTTTATCTATATTAAAATCTCTATATTTTAAATTGATATAGAGACAAACATTACTTGCCTCATAATACTTAAATGAAATTGTTAAGTTTCAAATGAAACTCTATATAATAATTTACCTTTTAAAATCACTTTCATGAGGAAAATCTTTCCGATTTTGATCTTTGGCATATTCAACAACTAAATTACAGCCTAAAACTTCTAACTGATGTAACCTTTTCAAAGCTATTTCTGCATTTTCTTTATTTGGAAAATTAGCAAATGCTATATTTTTCTAAAATAGAAACAAATTATTTATTTAATGAAAGGACTTCATGAAATAATTAATTTTGTAAATAAAAATTCAATAAACATTCCATAGATTTTACATTAAAATAATTTGACTAAATATTACAGTGTGAAATATTCCAGAATTTTTCATAGGCATAGCAAATATTTCAAAAAATTAAATTTATATATTAAATTATTGTTGTTACATTTTATAATTTTTTCAATATTTGGTTTAATTTTTTAGTTTTTTTTAATTGAGAGAAAAAAGAATAGCATAACATAAGAAAATATTTCTACTTTCTTTTTCATTTTTTTATAAATAAATTAATGTTATAGTTTATTAAAAAGAACAATAAAAGAATTATTATTACCATTCTTCCAGTTTCTGACATGCAATGAACTTTTGTAGCACCAAAATGTTGAAGAAATTCTTCCTTTTCTTCAATAGTAAATTCTGATGGAAGATGCTTGATTATTAGAGTTGTAGATTCCATAATTGATGACAAATTGAACTGGACAAAATTTACTAGTATACTATAAAAATAAAATATAGAAAATAAGTTTTTATATCTATAATTTTTTCATTTCATGCAAAATAAATTTATTAAATAATTAAATAATAAAGATGCAATAATTATTTAATATAAAATAGACAAACAAATAGGTTTTTACTTATTTCATTAACACAACTTAAGGATCAGTTTTTTTTTATATATATTCTTCTATTCAATGACTTTCTGGGACTCAACATTCAGTTGAATATTTTTACATTGAATTTTCACTTTATGAATATTTATTTTTTAACCACAGTTCAATTAGGGTCATATCAAAGCTTTCAATTATGCATTACAAAAATATAATTTTTTCAGTAAAAATATTGATTATTGTTTCCTTTGACTAATAATCAAAATTCAATGTGCATTCATTACATATTATTTAATTATGTTTTAACTGATATAATATATATCTTACATATTCACATTTTGAATTATGCAGTCTTGAATTTTAATAATATGAAAGTAATAAATTCATATTTAAATGAATAAAACGAAACAAGAATTTTTTAATTGAAAGGTTGAATTACAAATTAATTGGTTAAATTTATGGCATTTTTCAAACTGAGTACTATTCATGCGTAAACAAAACTGTTACGATTATAATATTTTAAAATTTCATAACCTAAATATATTTCTTAAATAAACCATATATAATAATTCATTTTAAAAAATTAACTACGAATATACTGCAATGAGTAATATTTGAATTTATTCTCTAGTACTCACTGCAATATGAATTTATACTTGAACAAATACTTAATAACAAAACATTTCTTCTCACGTTTGTTTACAATCTCGATAATAATGTTATACACAACTGACGCATGAAGTCGCAATTTTCATGAAAGGTTGCCAATCTTAATAAATAGGCGTAAATAAATTAAGCATAATATTTCAAGAAAGAAAAAATACGTTGTGATAAGTTATAATATCAGCTTAAATTAAATAAAAAATTATTTTATTTAATTATAAAAAATGTCATTTGTTTTCCACCCATAAATACAGTATTTAAGATCGATGAATCCCCCTGTGAGTAGGGAGTTAGAATTTACTCACCGTCTGACCCCGCGTGGAATAAAAGTCTCCTAAAGGAGTCACTTCGCATTGGTTCCGGATCCGTCACTGGGGCTCCTATACGGAATCGGGACTGCTCCGGCTGTGTCCATATCCGTCACTGGGTCGGCCGGATTGGTGGCGTGGAAACGCTTCGGCTTTCCTCTCTGGAGGACCCGGGTTCGAATCTCGGGTCCCACCCCTTGAAAATATTTATCATGGGGTCCGGGCCCGGCCCGTCGATCCCCGTTCTCCACAATCCGACTACCCCTCCGCAGGCGTGGGCAGCCCGTGGAAGAGCTTGTTTCGCCCCGCCACTTAGTACTCTTACTGAGTGGAAAGGGGCGTTATCTGTTGACCAAAAAAAAAAAACATCCGTCACTGGGAGCCTTGCGGTGGGACCCCATACGGTCCAGGACCACCTGGCGAGCTAGCCCGCCGCGTATCGCTTTCTCACTTTTATTTTCATTCGCGCGCGTTTCGTTTTCGGGGACCCTTTTCGCGATCATTTTCATTATAATATTTCTTCTTTTGTAAAATTAATTTAATATCATAATAACAAATATAATTATTAATATGAAAAGATTATTATTAAGAAAAATACATTTAGCTGTTTAGCTTATCATTCAAGTTTCTTAATATTAAATGTTTTTGTTTGCTTTTGATTTTTTCAAAGCCCTGTAAATTGTGATGATGAAGCGTAAAACAATGTTATGCACTTCGTTCAAAACAATATTCCGCAATACTCATCTAGATATTTCGAGGAAAAAATATTATAATAGATTCAAATTTTATGGAATAATTATTTATTGTGCAAACTCATATCTATTAATTTCTGACAATGACATGTGGTTGTTTGTCGATCATTCAAAAATAAAAATAAGAAGTAGGACTGTTCTAAATATTAAAATATTGATATATCTAAAATTATTTGTCACACGTGAATGACATTATAATCATTTGGTAGGATTTTAGATATACGAGTCTTTATGTAATTACTCTTTCGTTAGACCGTCAGCAGAATATCTCAATAGTAAAATGTTGTAGGATTTTGATATTAAGAGGATTCAAATTTTAGAACGTCCAGAAAACCTGATTGTAAAACAGTCATTTATTATACAAACGAACAGGATTCTATTCCAGATTGAGATTTTTCAAGAGAGCTCAAGATTCAATCCATTGAACCCCATCCTTTGATTTTATGGTTGACTCCATCACGAGTTGGCTAGACTATGGTAGAATCTAAAGGCGCATTCTCACGAATCAAGCTTAATTAACCGAATATAGTTGATCAACAAAAGTTGAATATGACTTGAATCAGTTTTTGTTCATACATTTCAATAGAAACTGATCAATAGTTTCAATTTTAAAATGGCGTCGAAAGCAGTTGTGCGAGAAGTTGTACAGATAGTAACATTTTTGTTAAAAGAACTAAAATCAATTTTATTTAACATAAGCAAAAATAGTAAGAAACGTCGTTTTTACTAATATAGTAGATTAAGATTGCAATAGATTTAAGAGGAAATCGATTGCGAACTTGACAATCAACTGAAGTTCACACGTTTCAAGACAAGTTTCAACTTGAAAGCAAATGGCAGTGACTCATCACTTGAACGATAAAGTTGACCCAGTCAAACTTTTCTTGATCCACTAAAAAGTTGATCAACTCTATTGAAACAAAAGTCGGCCGGATGGTCGCGTGGTAAAGCTTTGGCTTACCACCCTAGAGAATCCGGGTCCCACACCTCCAGTTTTTCAGGAGGGGTCCGGGCCCGGCCCGTTAAACCCCATCCTTCAACCATCCGGTTGACCCCATTACGGGTGTTGGCCAGCCTGTGATGGGCTGTACAAGTGGCCGCCGCCAGATACAGTATATCCCATGAGGATATGGCGGCGTAATCTAATTAACCTAACCTATTGAAACAAAGGTTCTCACTACAGCTTTCATTTAACTTTTGTTGATCAACTATAATTGGTCAATTAAACTTGATTTGTGAGAACGCGCCTTAAATAGTCACTATTGAATATAAATCAAGATTCAAATTTCAGACGAATGCACCTTTTCATATTTACTATTATCTTCACTATTACCAAAAGTAATTTATGTAGCTCGTCATTAGATGGTGACATTCGAAATTTCAAAAATTATATGTAATTTATTTTTCTCTGCATAGTTTAATACTGCTTTCCACCTGGTAGGTTCTGAGTAGCATGACATTCCAATGAAAATTTATTCATAGGGTCCGAGCCTAACCCATCGATCCCGTCCTACTAAGGACATCCTTGCGTCCTACACAATCCGGTTGATCCCTCCGCAGGGCTGGCAACTTGTGCAGGTTTGTTTCGCCCCGCCATGCGCCAGTTAGTATTCTACTTGATTAGAAAGTGGCGACATCTGTTAACAAAAAAGACAGGCTCTAAAAGTGGCCGCTGCCTGGTATAGAATATCCTAACTGCCGTGCCAGCTTACACAAAATCAGCTAGGACTAGCTACCGAGCTAGGTTAGCTATGAATTATGAGCAGGATCAGTGACCAAAGAAGGGAAGAGAGTGAGCGAATTCGCTATATTTCAATGTAACGTTGTATTACACTTGTTTCGAGAATTATTTTTCAATATAATTATAACTGGAGTTTAGAAGTATAGGAAATTGAATTCTGTGGTTCAGTACAATTTTACATTAGCGCCATATAAACGGAAATATTATGGATTGAAAGATGATGATGAACAGTAAAACTTTCCAAAAGGACTGCTCTTCTATCTGGTGCAGGTATTGAAAAAATGAACGATGAAATTATAGTATTTCTCCACACATAGTACTTAAATCGGTGCGTGCCGCCATTTTGAAAACTTGTCTTGAAAAAGCCGAGATAGTTTTGGAATGAATCTTTAATACAACAGAATTGTCGATTTGCATTTTAATCACTAGTAGATTGACGACGAATCTTTATTTCTCTAATATACGTTTTTCGAAACAAATCTTTAACACAACCGAATTGCCGATTCCCACTTTTAATCATCAGTCGGCAAAAAGGCGAATTTTCAATTTCCATACTTTAATTTCACTTTTTGTAAAAACTATATTAGAGTATTAATGATACGCCCCCTAGTCGGTCGGATTGGCCGCGTGGAAACGCTTTGGCTTTCCACTCTGGAGGACCCGGGTTCGAATCTCGGGTCCTACCCCTTGAAAATATTTATCATGGGGTCCGGGCCCGGCCCGTCGATCCCCGTCCTCCACAATCCGGCTGACCCCTCCGCAGGGGTGGGCAGCCTATGGAAGGGCTTGTTTCGCCCCGCCACTTAGTACTCTTACTGAGTGGAAAGTGGCGTCATCTGTTGATAAAAAAAAAAAATGATACGCTCCCATTGACTGATAATTAAAACACGAATCGACAATTCCATTGTGTTAAAAATTCATTCCAAAAAACTACTATATCTCGAATTTCAAAACAAGTTTTCAAAATGGCGGTGCGCACCGGTTTAGGTACTGTGTGTAGGGAAATATAATTTCATCGCTCATTTTCTCGACACCAGCATTAGATAGAAGTGCAGTCGTTATCTTTCGATCGATAATATTTTCGATATACTTAATTAAATTGTACTTAAAACTGTAATGTAAAATTGTACGTTGTGAGGTATATTCTTTATATGGTATTTAGTAAAAGAAATTTAGAACAGTGTTGTTGTAATTAGATGATAAAACAATTACACATTTTAAAATTTCATGTTACTTATGAAAGTATGTTACTTTTTATTGTAACTTATGTGTTATATTTAGATTTGTTTTTGTATTAGATATAAAAAAATTTCTGCATTATATAGTATAATCAAGTCGGTTGTATAGGCCTATAGACTGGAGTGATTGCTCTAATGACCGTTTAGTTCAGGGGTTCTTAAGAATCCCAGGCACCTCTTCAAGAGGCTTCTAATTTCAGGACATTATGTAAAGTTGAACTACCAACAGTCCTGAAGGATCACTGGAGGGCACAATCCCCCTTGACACGTAAAGGCAGGGGCCCAAAGGGAGTTCATTACATTTTGAAATGAAAAATTCTAAAAAAACAGTTATAAGAAAAGTTTATATACAGTCATACCTCGTTTTAAGCCGTTTCGATTTACGTCATTTTCGAATTTACATCAGTGTTTTGTTAATAATAATAAGAAAAAATAGAAGTCTACTAAAGGTTGGGTCTCATAAGCATAAAACGCGATGTAAGTACGCCGATGTATCGATACTAATGTCACTTCCGTTTTATGTGTATACACTGCATCTTTACGCCTAGGTTGACTTTTGTTCAACTTTCTACACCGAGTACAAGAATATGTTGACCTTCATTGTTGGGGTATGAGCTGGTTGTTGAAGCTTTGTTATTCTCTGAAATGATATATGATATTCATTCGTGCAGTTCTTTTAGATTTTGCAACTGCAAATTATGATATTCAATAAATTTATGAATGAAGTCATCGATAAATAAATCAATTCTTGAATTTCTCTATCCATGTTGAATCAGCTAACTTCAAATGGCGTTGTTTATTTATATCGCGTCGTATGCTTTCGGTTTGAGCATCTGTATGCCTGACGTTTTATGTGCGATGCCAGTACCGACTCTAGAGCTTTTAGCGCCTTGAGCGAAAATTTTTGTTGCGTCCCCTCAAGTCATCAGTTTTGACAGTGAGCGGACTCTGCGCCCTAAGTAGGACATTTTGTGTCCCCGCTTAGGGCGCTGGATCGATCTCGATCGTATTTTGTTGAGCTAGCCCTAGATGCATTTACGCCAGCGCATTGACATCGCGTTTTATTTATAGGGGGTCTCGGTCGTTTTTTAAAGAGTTTATTCGACTTAAGTCGCGATTCTTGGAACGAATTAACGACGTAAGGCAAGATATGACTGTATATCATAGAACCTATGCACTCTTTAATTAATACAATGTTCTGTCAATGTTTAGATTTGATAAATAAGTACAGGAAATTGCTAAAGTGTTAAATTTATTATCATTAGTTGATGAGAATGAGTTCAGCTGTTTTTGAAGTGTTTACATTTTCTCACTATTACAGTGCTATCTATATATGTATATTGCTCTGATAATACTAGTACAGCCCCCTGTGAGTAAGGGGTAAGAATATGCTCACCATCTGACCCCGCGTGGAGTAAAAGGTTCCTAAAGGGGTTACCTCGCGTTGGTGGTTCCGAGTTCCGTCACTGGGGGTCCGCCTGTGGGCTCCTATACTGAATCGGGACTGCTTCGGCAGTGCCCACATCCGTCACTGGGAG
The DNA here is from genome assembly GCA_000484575.1 of Olivierus martensii. NCBI lineage: Eukaryota > Metazoa > Arthropoda > Arachnida > Scorpiones > Buthidae > Olivierus > Olivierus martensii. The sequence continues at coordinate 12,554 of AYEL01069643.1, forward strand.
CCTGCAGTGGGGGACCTATACAGATCTGGACCGCCTGTCTTCAAATTCGGTTTTTCGTGCGTTTCGTCTCAGGGGGACAAGCTTTCGCATAATCCCCATAGGGAAGGGTAGTAAAAAAATACTAATAGTATCGAGCTGACTACAAAAAAAGATTCTATCGGATTTATTAATCAATTAAGGGTACGGCTATGCAGACAAGAAATAGCTGCGAGAGAGAGATATCTGGCTTTATCTCGCTCGTTGAGTACAACTATGCACGAGCGAAAGCTAAGAAATCTTGCGACGAGAGAGAGAGATTTCTGGCTTTATCTCGCTCGTTGAGTACAACTATGCACGAGCGAAAGCTAAGAAATCTTGCGAGCGAGAGCGAGAAAATACTTCTCGCTTACATCCAACTCGGTTTGATGATTCTCGCGGCTTTCGACTTCTCGCTATGTTATGTGCCTGCGCAATCTCTCCGACCTCACTTTCATTTCCAACATGGATGCCTTTAATAAGCAAGAACAATCGTATTTAAAAGAAAAATTAACTAATTGTGTATTTGCTAATCCCGAAATTTGGGATAAACGATTAATTGAGCATAGAAATCGAAAAGTCATCAATATGCAACATTATTGACAATAATTTTTTTCTTAGAGTAGTCGTCTAATTCTATCCATATTTTAGTCGCAAACACAGTTCACGCTATTGCATGATAGTTTTAGCGATAGCTATGAGAGTGTGTATTATATTTTGCGAGAAGTTTGTTTTCTCGCCTTCGCTGCTCTTGGCAAACTTTTCCCACTCTCGTGTCTGCATAGCCGCACCCTAAATTGTTTAAACTCCAATTCGTTTAAAAATCGATTTTAAGAAATATATTCAAATCTATTGTCATATTTTTTTGGCAAAATGGTAGAATATCTGCTGTTGAAATGCGTGTTGTATCGCAACTGGCAGCGCGGCGTCGCATAAATAGCAGAGGGTTTTTTTTAATGAGTATATACAATACATATATCCCTAAACCATGATATAGAAATCAACTAACACGAATTATTGGTTTAAAGATTCGTGTTAGTCGATCTCTACAGCGTAATCCGGAGGATGTATGTATATAGGCCTATATTTATTTAAAAAGTTTACTATTTATGCGACGCCGCGCTGCCTGATGCGACGCGACACGCATTTAAACAGCAGATAATCTGCCATTTTGCCCTTATAATTTGTTAACAAGATTTTAAAATAACTATTATTATTAATTATATTTGATTTATGAAATATTTATTGATTAAACATTAAATACAATATGTAACTTCTGTGATTAATTAAAAATAAGTTAGATATTTTTTGTTCAATAATCTCACATTTTACGATTTAATTTATAAATCAATTTGTGATGGTAATATTTGTATTAAGTTGTTAGAAGTTAAGTTAAACATTATTATCATTTAATTAATAATCCATATTTACAATCCATAAATCTTAATCTAGCATTAACTATTGCCAGATAAGAACAGTAAAGAAGAAAATATTACTGTAGTCATTTTTCAAATTTTAAACAGATATATTTTTAAATAATCGATGGAAATTATAGTTTAGTTTTCGGATTGTTTACATTATTCCAAATCGCATTTTCAAATACCCTTTAGATAGTAATTTTAAAATTATTTTCCAAACCAAAATTTCGGATATTTATTTAAAAAAACTCGATTATAAGACGAACATTTGGAAGGTTCGGGATATCGTCTATTATGTTTTTACTCGGTTTTATGTGCATATATTTTATTTTTACGGCCTTAATTTATCAACATACCATTATTTATAATGAGTGTCATACCTAGAGGAGGAAGAGGGAGCAGTCCATGATGGGCCAAGAGTATGGAATATCATTATTATTCACCAGATATTTGTAAAAAAATTTTGTATAATTTTGAGTTCATAAATATTATTTAAGGAAATATGTGTTGAAAGTTAAAATAGCTATGTTTTTTTTTTTTTTTTGGGAGTTAAGTATAACAGAGGAATTACAAATTTATAAAGGGAGCAGACAAGGGAGGATTATAAACGATAACCAAAAAGATGGCATTTCTAATGCCTGGAAATATGCTCTAAGGAGACTCACATATAATGATGATGTTAGCTAGCATAGTAAAAATCGTGATTGATGTTAAGAAATATTTTTATAGAATAATATTATATCTTGTTTTTGCAAATTTAAATTTAAAATTTTTAATTTTTACTTTTGTTTATGTTTCTTAATTATATTTATAAAAAATCTAAAAAATGTTTTTTAAATCCTGACGCCTTTTCAATTTAAAAAAGTATGTTCTCTGTTCTAGAATAGAACACTCACGCATAACCGCAATTAGTTATTCTTTTTTAAAATTTAAGTATATTGTATGAGTTGAAGATGGCATTTAATTGCCAAAAACGTTACTCTTAATAAAAGTGTTGTAAAAGTTTTTAGGACTGCTTGTTAGTGCTTTGAAGTCTTTAAAAATTATTCGAGTTTTTAATTGTATTTATTTTAACATGAAAGTATTCTCACTATATTAGTTCTTTTAAAAATGTATCAATATATTAAGTTATTCTTTAACTGAAGTGGGCCTGCTTAGAGCTGAAAGTACTTTTATTTGTTTAAGTTAATAAATTTCTTTTAAAATATAATAACCTGCATTAGTGCTTTGATATATTTTAATATAACATTATAAATCATTTTCAAATTATGATAAGTTATCAAAACATAACTCCATCAAAGACTACCTGTAATTATTTTAAATTTTGGCATCTAGTAATTGATAATTAGAGCATAATTTTAACTAATTTTCTTGAAATTAAAAATCTTTCCACCACCCAGCATGAACCAGGAACTTTGTGATAGGAAATTCAACATCTTACCAGTTAGGCTACTATGGCATCTGGCAGATTTCCATTTCAAGAAGTTCATGTAATGAATAATGCTACCTTACCCCAAATTTAAAATAATTAATTATTAATCCAACAAATGGTGGTACTATAGTTTTGATTTAAAATAATTATTAAAATTGCAGTTTGATTCTACGAGCAAAGAATGTATTGATAATTATAAAAGTTATCAGGAGGGATCCTTCTGTCCCTCCTGATAATTATTCATCCCTCCTGATAACTTTTATAAATATGAGTTCCAGAATTGAATTTGGCTATTCCAGATGGCAACTATAACAGCAGGTGTAAATTATCATGCTAAAGGCCAATTTGGCTTTAGATATTTGGTTATAAACATACAGCCTTTATCATTAACAATTTAATTATCAAATTGTTTTCCTATTTCTATTCAGCAATAAAGATATTTCAGGAATTTTTAAAATAATAATAATCAAAGTTAATAGTAGTGGTGCTCACACTCAAAAAGTGATGAAGCCAGGTTAAAAAAAATTATTTAGATTAATAATTAGAAATCAGAATTTTAATAAAATAAAACAACAAACATACCTATTTTTGGTTTATTTGTTTATACAGGTTTATAGTGTTAATCAGCAAGTTTATGAATGATAGATTCAAAATACTGTATATAATTACAATAAGCCATAGTATTGATAATTGAAAATTGATGAAAGTTTTTAAGAGGAATTTAAAATTGAAACAAAATAAATTAAAAGATTTAATTTTTCTTCATGTTTTAACAAGGAAAATGGTTTCACTAAGTAGGTTGCCAACTCTGTTTATTATGGAATCAAAACTTAAAAAAATAAACATAATTATTAAGAATTGCTAAATCAGTACAAAATATAAACCACAAAAGTTTGTAAGATATGTAATGAAGGGCATACTCCCACAAATAGTTAAGGAATTAACAGTACATTGGGTGCAAAGTCTGATGGAACTGGCTCTAATGCTCTGTAAAGTCATACATATTCCACCAGTGTGCCAACTAATAGTAACAATGTTCATTGCTATGTGTAATATCATCTTGCACAATTTATCTAAACGCTAACCCCAAGTATGGTAGAATATAATAATAAATATATTTATCATGTGTTTTTTATTTTTATAAAAAATTAATTATCAAAAAAATATATTTGTTAATCAAGATGCTTTTTGCCAGTAATTTGGTTTGTTTGATAAAAAGTTATTGATAAAGCACAACTCCTCTGGCTATTAATGATGAGCCGCTAATTAATAGTACCCTGGAAACAGATGAACTCAGCAAGCACATTGTCAATGATCAATCAATGGGTTAATAAAGCATCATATAGAACAAAACTAACAAAGTTTGTTAACTGATGATCAAAGATTCAATGTTATTGTTTCATTATTTTGTTGTATAGCCATGCTGTCATTTTTCAGCTTGTCATTTTTATATATGGACCGTTTATTTTGAAAAATGGTGTAAGTCCATTTTTTTAAAAACTGAAATATTACATTAATTTAGTGTAAACTTTTTATTTATGTAATATCTCATTGTTTTAAAAAAATGGACTTACACCACTTTCAAAATAAA
>AYEL01069644.1:0-11153 GCA_000484575.1 Olivierus martensii
CACCACATATGACTTCCAATCCCTATATCCGTCCTTAAAACTGGAACCAGTATGTCTCTTCTTCTACAGGTTCTTATTCGAACATCTACCAGCACAGCAAGACATTAGCCACTTATTGAGGGAAATCGCATATTTAATTTGTTACAATTCACACTTCGCTTTTAAGAATAAAACCTATAGACAGACACGTGGTGTACCCATCGGGAGCCCAATGGCCGGACCCTTAGTGGAAATACTTCTCAGGAAACTGGAAAAACAGAAGCTCCCACCTTATCAAGATTCCATCAAACTATATAAACGTTATTACTGCTTTTGATATAATTATATTCTGTATAAACATCAAAAATATCCAATAAGATTAATGATTGCATAAGAATATTCGAGTTTTGAAACTGCATCAATATTACTTTTTTCGGCATATAATTATTAAAGACTTCAAAGCACTAACAAGCAGTTCTAAAAATTTTCAAAATACTTTTATTAAGAGTAACGTTTTCGGCAATTAAATGTCATCTTCAACTCATACAATATACTTAAATTTTAAAAAAGAACAACTAATTGCGGTTATGCGTGAATGTTTTATTCTAGAACAGAGAACACACTTTTTTTTAAATTGAAGGAATTTAAATTCCTATAAGAAGCCCTATTGCAGGTGTCCTCACAGAGCTAGTCATCAGATCTCTGGAGGAGACACAACTAAAAGCTATTATAAGAGAAGCCAGCATATATCTTAGGTATATTGATATTTTAGTGGTCTGGAAAGACGTTGAGAAGATGGAAACTTTGCAAGAACTGTTTACGATTCCCAGCTACGGTTTATCTTTAATACTGGAGCAAAAAGAGACTTCATATATACACTTCCTTGATATAGACCTGGAAATAAAAAACCTAGAATTCCAAACAACGGTTTATAGAAAACCAACCAGCACCCCTATCATCATTCCAGAATAGTCTAATGACAAATGGTGCCATAAAAAAGCTGCCCTGAGATCATTTTTAACAAGAGCAATCACATATTGCAGCACTGAAGAACTACTAAAGGAAGAATTAAAAAGAATTGAAGAAATAGCAAGAAGGCATGGATATAATAATAAAATAGTAACTAAATTATACGGAGAAATCTGCAAGAGGCAAAGGAGCAATACAGATCATAACCAAGAAACTAATGACCAAAGTCAGCAAAACACCAACAGTCAAGTAAATGAATCTTATACAGTAATACCAGATACGATGAGGCATATAAATCGGTAAGTAAAGAAAAAAAAGGATATAATAAAAATATTATAAAAAAGCAAAATAAAAAACCAGTGTACAAAAGGCTGAAAACAGTCTTTAACTGCTTAAGAATATAAAAAATAGCTATGCAGAAAACGAAAGAACAGGAGTCTATCAAGTACTGATTCAAAATTTGGATAATGGACAAAAAGAGGTCTATATTGATGCCACGACCAGGAATCTAGAAGATAGAATAGCAGAGCATAAGAGGGACATTAAAAAGGCAAACTTGATTACAGCTCTAGCCAAAAGAGCATATGAGAGCAATATAGAAGTAGACTGGGAGAGTACTAAGGCATCAATACTACTTTTTTCGGCATATAATTATTAAAGACTTCAAAGCACTAACAAGCAGTCCTAAAAACTTTTACAGCACTTTTATTAAGATTAATGTTTTCAGCAATTAAATGCCATCCTCTATTCATTACAATATATTTAAATTTTAAAAAAGAACAACTAATTGCGGTTATGTGTGAGTGTTCTATTGTAGAACAGAGAACATACTTTTTTTAAATTGAAAAGGTGTCAGGATTTAAAAACCATTTTTTACATTTTCTATAAATATAATTAAAAAACATAACAAAAGTAAAAAATAAAAACTTTAAATTTAAATTTGCAAAAACAAGATATAAAATTATTCTATAAAGATATTTCTTAACATCTATCATGATTTTTACTCTGCTAGCTAATTTCGTCATTATATTTGAGTCTCCTTAGAGCATATTTTCACGCATTAGAAACACTATCTTTTGCTTATCATTTATAATCCTTCCTTGCCTGCTCCCTTTATAAATTTGTAATTCCTCAGCTGTATTTAACTCTTTTACAGTCATAAATTTGTTTAACTATCTTAGTACTTCTATATTGTTCTCATACACTCATTTGGCTAGAGCTGTAGTCAAGTTCTCCTTTTTAATGTCCCTCTTATGGTCTGTTATTCTATCTTTTAGATTCCTTGCCTCGTGGCACCAATATAGACCTCTTTATGTCCATTGTCCAAATTTTGAATCGGTACTTGATAGACTCCTGTTCTTTCATTTTCTGTATAGCTATGTTTTATATTCTTAAGCAGATTAAAGACTGTTTTTGGTCTTTTGTATGCTGGTTTTTTATTCTGCTTTTTTATAACTTTACTTACCGATTTATATACCCTCGTCGTATCTGGTATTACTGTATAAGATTCATTTACTTGACTGTTAATGTTTTGCTGACTCTGATCATTAGTTTCTTGGCTATGAACTGTATTGCTCCTTTGCCTCTCGCAGATTTCTCCATATAATTTAGTTACTATTCTATAATTATATCCATGCCTTCTTGCTATTACTTCAATTCTTTTTAAAACTTCTTTTAGTAGTTCTTCCATGCTGCAATTTGTGATCGCTCTTGTTAAAAATGACTTCAGGACAGCTTTTTTATGGCACCATTTGTCATTAGACCATTCTGGAATGATGATAAGGGGTGCTGGTTGGCTTTCTGTAAACCATTGTTAGTTATGCTAGGTTTTTAATTTCCAGGTCTACATCAAGGAAGTGTATATATGAAGTCTCTTTTTGCTCTACTATTAAAGACAGACCATAGCTGGAAATCGCAAGAACTGTTTATGATAAAAAAAACGATTTAAATAAAATTCAATCCTGAGTTACACAATGGAGTTATTGCAGAGCTTTTTTTTTTTGTTTATTGGGTAAAAATATGTGCCTCCGATAATGGGTTATAAATTTTCTGATTGACAAAATTTCTTTTTAAATTCTGTACAAAAGATAGAAAATGTGAATAGATTGTATTAGTAGAATTTGGATTATTTTTCATCGAATCTTATCGATTCTGCTTTCTGTTCTATTATATTTTAGTAATTTTATTTTGATTTTGGGATGAGTAGAAATTTATTTTTGAAATTTAACTAAAACATGGAATTTTAATAAGATGAGCTATAAAATTCATAAAATTGAAAAAATTTTGTTGATTATACAAAAATTTTGGATAATTCTGTTAAAATATAGAATATTTTTCATATTTGCTTATTTATTGCCTTACTTTTACAGATAATTTAGTAAAATACAAGAAAATCCTAATACTGAAATACTTCTTACTTTAGATATTAAGTAAAAGTAAAATGAAAATCCTAATGTAAACAACTCCAGGCTATAAGAGGGGGTGGGGCACTTTTATAGTTTTGTAGCATCCAGTTGTTTCGCAGGAAATCACAACCAAGGCTAATTTACTATGTTGCATATGCTATTGGATGTAGTGTGTGAACAAAATATCTTAAGGCCAATTAGAGTACAACAGAAAATGTTATAGCTGTTTATGTACAAAAGTAGATGATTTTCATATATGTTGTTTTTTATTATAAATTCGAAAATTTATAAAAGATTAAAATAAAAATTATTGAAATGAAGAAAAAAAACATATCAATAAATATATTTTATTAAAAAATGGATATTTTAATAAATTTTTCTCATTTTTGACTAATTAATTAATTAATTAACTTAATTAGTTAAAATTTGTGTAATACTTCATTTTTTATCGATAATTTTTAAAAATATTGTCTGATTTTCTTCATTTATACCATATTTTATTCATAAAACTTTGGTACACCCATCTTCAGCACATTACAAAGTATACTTTGCAATTTGCTGAAGATGGGTGTACCGAAAACATTATACAAGTTAAATAAATTATGAAATATTTTTATATCTACTAACTAGTGCTAGTATTTATCTATTTCTAATTAAATAGAGAAAGTAAGTAGTAATCATTAGATGTATAATGGTGCCTCGCAATTTGATACTAATCTGTTGATGAAGTAATGTCGAATTAAGAAACTGTCGAATTGTGAGACAATATTTCCCATATAAGACTATGTAAAATAGATTAATTTGTTATCACTGTCGAATTGCAGGCATTTCCCATATAAGAAGACTATGTAAAATAGATTAATTCGTTATCGTGTCCTCATCTCACTCTCCTAACGGATGAGGGGAGAGGGATACACTATATTATATCCCACTCCCCTAATGAGTGAGATGAAAGAGATACACTATATTATTTACTCCAATTTCCCTAATGGGTGAGGTGAGAGAGATACACTATATTATTTACTTTCCCCTAATGGGTGTGGTGAGAGAGATACACTATATTATTTATTTTATTATATGTGTTTTATTATTTTATAACACACTAAATTACAAAATATGCTATTTTATACACAAAACACAATTTATTAGCCCTTAAATGTTGGAATACTATTTTATACACAACACATAATTTATTAGCCCTTGGATGTTGGATTGAATTACTTTTATACACAACATGCAATTTATTAGCCCTTAGATGTTGGAATGAAGTCTTCCAGCAGACACTAGCACCTATAATTTTCTCTCTCTGTTGCAAAATGTTGCCATAGTTGTTCTGGGAACACCATACTTGAGTTACATTTTAATTGTTCTACCTTTCTGCACTTTAAAATTTTTTTCTTTGTCTCTTTGCTCAACAAGTGTTCTTTTTGGAATTATTCCTCTGGTCAGTTCTCTTTGAACCCATTCTTACATTTCACTCAAAAAAAATAATAATAATTACAAATTTTTTACTTTTTGAAAAATGTAGCATTGAAAATTAACATCGGCAAACACCAAGTAGCCCAAAAAGAACTGACAAATAGCAAATGACATCATACAATTCCATGCATGTGCATGCGCGAACCTGCAAAACTCAAATGTCAAATTGTGAGACATCACTGTATACTGATTTTAATTCTTCCAGTGTAGTTACATTCATTATTTGTTTCCTATAAAACAAACATCCATAGGAAAGAAACATATGCTTTATACCAAAATGATCAAATGAGCCAATAGAATTAAAACCTGCAGATATAAGAAGAATAAAAATGCACTGTAGCACAAGAGAGGATAATGATTTAAGATGATTAATGGAACATATAAAATACCATGGGCAGTGCTCGAAATAATTTCAAAAATCTAGTAGCCAAAAAAAATTTTGATTGCCAACACCCAGTGCTCGAAATAATTTCAAAAATCTAGTAGCCTAAAAAATATTTTGATCCCTAAACACCCTCTCCTCCCCTGCCAAAAAAAAAAAAAAAAAAAAAAAAAAAAAATCTCCTCCCCCCCTAAAAAGAAAAAAAACACTTGCATAAATTCACCAGCAAATATGTTTTTCACAACAGAATTTGGGAAGTACCACGTGGTATGCAAGTTGTGCTTTTCACAACGACCACATCCAAAGTATCACGTCATATTTACATTCAAACATTAATTTCAGGCAGCGAAATAAATACACGTCATTTCAATTGACCACGTCGAAAGTATCACGTCATGTTTACATTTAAACATTAATTTCAGGCAGCGAAATAAATACATGTCATTTCAATAAACAATTACTAGACCATTCACTAAAATATTTCAGAAGTTCACAAAATTCTCCAAAACCACACGTGATCAGCAGGAAACAACGCAAATGGCAAACGATCTTTTTTCTAATTCCTCTATCTTTCCAAAAATTCTTGAAATCAATTGAAGCACAAATGTAGGAGATTAAAAACTAATTAATTTAGAAAACGTTTTTGATTATATTGTAAAGTCTAATATTTCAGAAGTTCACAAAATTCTCCACAACCAATACGTGATCATGAATCACGTGATCAGCACAAAACAATGCGAACGGCAAACGATCTTTTTTTTTCTTCCTCTTATCTTTCCAAAAATTCTTGAAATCAATTGAAGCACAAACGTAGGAGATTGAAAACTAATTTACTGACAGTATTAAAAATCCCAGGGGAATTTTGAACTCCCCCTTTATCTTATCCCCTAATTAAAGGCTCCTGAGTTCATTGGTGAAGATCCCATGAAGGGCAAAAGCCCCATTCTCAAGTTATCGGGCTCCGAAGTCAGTGCTCGAAATCACGTTTCTTTATGATTTTCTGCAAAACTTTTATAGATAATTGGATATTTTAAACGATTTTAGACATATCTTATTATTCCAAATCGAATGCAATCAAATAAGTTACGACTTACCTTTACAAAGTTACTTAATTTTTTTTGCTTACAACGATATATCCGTTCCGAAACTTGGTAGAATTCTCAAATATTTAAATTTTTTATTGTTTTGTATGTAAAACATCCTATTAATTATATTACATTCGTTCATTTTTCAATATTGAATAATAATAAATCAAATATAGAGGGGTCACTCGAAAGAGTTAAATACGAACAGTATATATCCTTCGTAAAACTTCAAGTAAAATGTATATAGAATGCCAAATTGTTAAAAGCATTTTCTAAGTGGATTTTACTTTTCCTAATAAGATATTCTGGATTTAAACTATTTCAGCTTTATTTTAATCAAAATAACTGAATGCAGTTCCACAAGTAAATGCAGTTTTCTTTCAAACAAATCTGAAGTCCACCCAACACGTGTTCGTTTTTCACATTTCATTGGTTCACAGGCTTTTTCATCATGAATTGTCTTAATTAATGTATTGTTTAGTTAACATCTAGGACCTTTTCTTTATCTGCATAGAATAGCCCAAAGTTTTCTGATGGTTAAATAACTTATTTAACTTGTGAAAATTCTTAGTTTTTTTATAATTAATTATTATATACAGTATGAAGTTTTAACAATTCATGATGTAAAGCCTGTGAACCAATAAATGTGAAAAATAAACACATGTTGTGTGGACTTGAGATTTGTTTGAAAGAAAACTGCTTTTACTTGTGGAGTACTGTACTGCATTCTGTTATTTGATTAAAATAAAGTTGAAATAGTTTAAATCCAAATTATCTTGGCACAATATCTTATTAGGAAAAATAAAATCCACTTGGATAATGCTTTTAACAATTTGGCATTTATATAACATTTTACTTGAAGTTTACGATGAATATATACTGTTTGTAGTTAACCCTTTTCACTAACTGACAAAGATGATTTTCAAAGTTCTATATTTGATTTATTATTATTCAGTGTGGAAAAATGAATGAATGCAATATAATTAATAGGATGTTTCACTTTTAAATAATAACTTCAAGGGAACTATATCCAAATAAACCTAAATTATCAAGCCAAATTTTAGCCCTTGAAACGGAAATAATTTTAATGATTTCAAATAATTTGAACTAATGTTAGCGCCATCTCGTAATTAGAATAATTATTAATTTTACAAATCAATGAGTGGCGCCATCTATTAATTAATAATTGAACTAGAATTTTTAACTAATTTATCCGAATGCCAAGTGTCAGGAAGAAAACATTAAATTGTCCTTGTCCTTTTTTATTTCTGTACTTTTCGAAATAAATTTATGTTTCTATGAATATTGAAGTTTCTTTTGCAGCCCACCTAAACTGAAACCTTTTTATTTTGGCCCATGTTAGCCTTTGAGTTTGACACCCTTGCATTAGTGTATAGAGCTAGTAGATACAAAATTGAGATAGAATGAGATAGAGGTAAAATAAAGCAGTTGTATAGGAAATATTATTTTTAACCAACAATATATGTACATTGATGGCTTTAAAACAGCAGAGATGATTATAATTTATAAAAAAAAATATCAAGAAATAGTGAATGTAATTGCACTGGAAGAACTGAAAACAATATTACAATGGTATATGATAAAGACAATGTTTGATTTGAAAAATGCTATAGTATATCAATGATGGTTGTCCCTTGCCCCTGGAAATACACATTGAGGCATAACACAAGGCAGAAGCAGAATAACGAAAAATAAAAGATAAAATCAGAGATGGTTAATAATATTAACTCCTCGAATAATTATATCTTTCTTATTTTTTTGAAGAAGAATATAAGAAAAATAATCTTATATAAGAACTTTTAATTCAAAAAAAACCTTTAATTTAAATTCTGTTAAAAATTGTAAAAAGAAATCTAAATTTGTAATTATAAGTTTACAGGGTCGTGCAGGTAAATCCGGAAAAATTGCGATGTAATTAAAAACGACAAAATTGCAAGAAAAAATAAATTTTTTATAAAGAAACCTAGATAAAAACATATTTACATTATTTACAATTTCAGTTATTCTATGAAGCCGCCATCTGATGTTACAACCTTTTCCAGGAGGGTCCAGAAACTCTGACACACATGCTTCACCTCCTCTCGGTCTAACAAGGTCATGACCTCGATGATGGAAGCTTTCAGTGAGTCTTTGCTGTTGGGTTTCGTTGACCTTTGATTTGACAACGTCCACTCGATCAAATCGGTGACAAATCATCACTCGATCAAATCGGCAACAAATTTGTCACTCCTCTTACAGTCAGACAGCTTTCGATGTTTGACCTGGTCAGGAATGACTTCCTCCGTCTCAAACTCCCTGAACCTCTTCGCTAGGTCATAAACCTGCGTCTTCTTGTAACCGAACCACTCGATTATTTCTCGTGACAACTTTCTGGCGCGAAGAGAATCGAGTATAGTCACTTTCCAATCATGCTCTGCATGTGCTGGTGACACGGCGGCCATTTTGTGAATGCCTAGTCTCTACCTTGTCACGTGCAAGTATAGCCAAATTACCGCCCAACCGGAAATAGCACAAATTCCTTCATTAATTATTTCCAGATTTACCTGCACGACCCTGTATATGTTTATTATTTATCTGTGTTTAGTTTATTTTTCTATATTTAAATTTATGGTTAACCTAACGTCATAAATTTATGTTTAAAAAAACATAAATTTATGACGTTAAAATTAAATAGTAAATAATTCATATGTTCTAAAACAAGTTCTAAGTTCTAGAATAAAACTGTAATCGAATGTTAAAGCTGATGAGGGCAAACTGTAGCTGAAAATGTTTCTTAAAATAAAGTTTTTTTGTGTTAAAAAAGTGACCTGCTCGAGTGTGCTAGTATTAAGCTTCCTTTTCAAATGTTGGTTGTTACTCTGTTTGTTAAGATGAATATATGTATGTACAAGTCAAAGATTTTTATAGCAATGAACATTGGAAATCGAGTGATGTATGATGATGATATTTTTAAAACAAATAAAGAATAATCTAAAATATGGATGATGCATAATGATTATATGATATTATAATGTGTATAATTTAATTAATATTAATTTACTATTTATGGCTTAAAAGAGTAAATATATAATTATAATTATTTATTATAAAATTTAAATGTTACTACTAATGTCTTTTCTATAAGTTTGGAATATTTGAACTGAATCATATTGTTCTTTTTAGAAGTTCAGTTTTGTACATTTATGTACTATTTTGTAAAGTGATTGTAACTGAAGAGAGCTTAAAATTCCAAAAACATTTTTACATATATTTTAATAACATTAAAAGTTATTTTTCCTATTTATCTCTTTCTCTGCTAGCTATTTTTTGAAATTAAAACTAATTAACAAAAAAAAATTAAGTGAGAATTCACAATTTTAATTTTCATTGAAATCTTTTGAAATTTTCAGGATTTATTACATCTTTTGCTCTCTATCTAACAATGCAACAGTTTTTTGGAATTTTATTTTTTCCTAACTTCTCATTCCATATACAAGATCAATGAAAACATGATTTTTTTTATATGAAATAGTTTTAGCCATTCAATGAAATAATTAATATTTTTATATAATGCCACGTCCTTCTGAACAAAATGAGCCATGAATAAAGAAATTCAACTGAAATTTTCAAAAATTATTTTTAAAAAATACATTATGTAACTTTTGTTGAATGAAATTTAGTTACATAATTATTAAAAAAATTATATGAAAATCATTGAAATATTGTCATTTTTATTAATATTTCATATTTATTAATTGTTCGTACTTCATTTACACAATTTTTAGCAGTACATTTAAAAAATTTTTTTTATCTATATCAAAAAAATCCATACATATACAAAATTGATCTTATCTAGTATATAAACAGCTATAATATATTTTACATTCCTCTAATTGGACCACAGATGGTTTATTGTAGCAACCCACTCAATATCACATGCGATGTGCAAAGTAAACTTGGCTGCAATTTCCTGGGAAGCAAGTGGCTGCTGTAAAGCAATAAAAGTGCAATGCCCTTTTAAATTGCTACAGGGTGTTTATATTTAATTTTTTGTGATTTTCTCCTAAATTTCACTGAAATTGAAACAAGAAATGAACGATTAAAATATATTTTAGTTTATTTAAACAGAATTAACCATTATTTTCATATTATTTACAATATTTTGTAATTTTTAGCATTTTATAGCTCATTTTATGAAAAATTCAATTTTCTCTAAAAATTTCAAAAATGTTTATCATATCCCATGATCAGAATAACTTTGATAGGTTAGACTAAAAAAAAGAAGGATGAGATAAAAAAATCAAATTCTATCAAGTCATTCAAATATAAACAATATTTGTTTACAAATAATTTTAAAACATATTTTGGGAACTGAAAAAATTTAGGAACCACTGTCAAAAGGGCATATTTTCAATGAATATACAAAAAACTGGATTAATAAAATCAGGATTGAATTTTTTTTAACTTGTTTTTTGTTGTTTTTTTTTTAATCATTTTTGTTTCACTTGATGTCTATACACATCAACAGCTGCAAACAGATTAAGTGCTTGTTTGTGAATTAATACAGTGGGTGATCGGTTAATGAACAGTTTGGATAATTCAAAAACGTAAACAACCAAAAAAGCACATAACTGCAGTATAAAAAGTTTTTTTATTTTCCAAAAACTAGCTAACGTTTTCGGTTTTACTAAACCATCGTCAGGCATACCATCAGGACGCGCTTCATACTTCTGTCTTCAAGGACGCACGTATGGTTAATTTTTACCTAATATTGAAATAATTCACAATGATATAAAAATGAACAAAATTTAATAGAAATGACGATCTTATACATATTTTATAATTTTTTAACTA
>AYEL01069646.1:0-43570 GCA_000484575.1 Olivierus martensii
ATGTATGTATGTATGTATGTATGTATGTATGTATGTATGTATGTATGTATGTATGTATAACTGTGTATTTTGATCATATAAAATGAAATATCCCTATTTGAGTCATTATAATAGATATACAAAAGAAAAAGATGTTAGAAAAAATAATGCAAAATAATTTCACTTCTCATAATAAATTCACTACACTGGTACCTTGGTTAATGACAATAATCCGTTCCAGCATTACCGTCATTAACCAAAACCGTCGTTATCCAAAGCGTGCTTCCCCATAGGATTTAATTGAAAATTGATTAATTCGTTCTGGCTCCTTCCCACAACCATAGTAAATATTAAAAATGCAGATAAAACTCATTTAAAATGTCCTAAAAATATGGAAAATGTCATTTATTTATTATATTTGCTACAAAAACATTAACATTATTAAAATGAATTGTTCGTGGACACAGTTTTTAATTATCAGTCATCTTCACCAGAAGGACAGTTGGGCTCACTTCGGAGTTTTTTGCAAACGAACCCATAAACATTGATTAGCAGCTTATAGATTCAATGATTATGTAAACACCGATTAGCAGCTTATAGATTCAATGATTATTATATAGATAAGATTTGATTGCGAACGAAAAGTGATACGTGCCGATTTTGTCTATATGAACTATAAGATCTCGGACAGACATTATTTTTTTTCTAATGGAATCCAAAACTGTGACGTCACACCACTCTCAGGTGTTAAGTAATATATAACACAAATAAACAATTGAATTAGACTTTGTTCGCTGAATTTAAAATAATAATCTAGAAATCATCGTTAAGAAACTAAAAACTAGTGAACTGTTGCACATCTATTTTTAATTAATTAAACAATTTGTTTTCATTATTATATGTTAATTATCATTTAGTTAAATATATTTTTATATGGTTATAATTTTATTAATTTTTAATAATGATATTGTCGGATTTGAATTGATTGTTAAAAAAAAAAATAACGATTGACTGAGCTAATTAATCACATGATGCAATAACGAGCTGTTTTACAGAGCTCTATTTTGTAAAAGTTCACATAATCAGGAGTCGTTAACCAAAGCATGCGTCGTTAACCAAGACATTTTTTCTTTCAGCCACTCGTTGTTAACCAAAGCTGTCATTATCCGAGGCCTTCGTTAACCAAGGTACCATTGTAGTGCCATATATTTGTTATACATACTCAGTAATACAACGGCATAGCGAGCATAACTGGCACCTGGGATATGATACCTTTTTGGCGCCCCCGGGAAACATTATATTATATAGAATATACTCATAATAAGAATTTGGTGCCCCTCTGCGTGTGGTGTCCGGGGCATGATAGACCCCCTTGTCCCCTCACTATGCCACTGCAGTAGTATAAAACAAAAAATTTCAATTTCATATACATTTTAATTAAAAATACATTGTTTTGCAAGATTTTTTATTTAAAAATGAATGTTTTTCAGACCTTGAGATTTTTTTTATTTTGATTATTGTCTTCTCACTTGCATACAATACATCTTTTACATACTTGCTTTGCATGGTTTTGTTATGTATAAAAATATAAATATTTTGAATTTGTATGTATATATGGTTAATTAAACGTAAGCTTTTTAATAATACATAACATTAAATAAAAAGAATCTATAAAGCAGCACTTTCTGCAGTAGAAAAGTTCCAGAATTTTTATAAATAATTTTGTTCCATTTTTATAGATATTTTTCTTATGTTTAGTTGATAATGATACTGGGTACCAAAAATGTTTCTAAGTTATAAAGTTGTTCTTTTGAATGTTTACTGCAGAAAGTGCTGTTTTATAGATTTTTTTATTTAATAATCAATGAATGCAGTAGTTTAAATAGTTTTTAATGCATAGCATGTTCAATAAATACCATCATTAACTCTATACATAAATTAAACAACAGTAAAAAAAAATTTTTGTGACAAATGCATTACTTTTTTAATTTAACTTTCCAATTTTGATGTGATATAAATATGCTACTTCCCTTAAATAATAAACAGTAGTAAATTTATAATAATTATTATAATGTATTATTTTGCTATATTATATATGAGAATTTCCTTGCTGTGAATAAACTGTCATTGTTTTGCCAATTGAATATTTTACTAGTTATATCACTTTAGTTTATGTGACATTTTTCTTTTATTAAATCTATCTTTTGTATGCCATCTATTATACTTGTTTGTTCCCAGAACAGTATTTATTTTTTAAGCTGTGTCAATTGAATATTTTACTAGTTATATCACTTTAGTTTATATGACATTTTTCTTTTATTAAATCTATCCTTTGTATGCCATCTATTATACTTGTTTGTTCCCAGAACAGTATTTATTTTTTAAGCTGTGCAAAAAAATTGCTATTGTGCTTCTATTATATTTCATGTTGTTTTAATTTTATTATAAATTGTCTTTGTGTAATTCTTATGTGCAAAGATTTAGAGTTATTGTTAACAACCAATATAAGAATAAAGTCTGTTCCTGGCTTTTCAAAAATAGATTTGTTTTCTGTCATTTTGTGTTTCAAATACTGTGCTATTTCTGTTTCATCAAATTTTTCTTTGATATGCTTTTCTTAATTTAAGCATAAGATGTTCAGGTAGATATAATATTGTTCTTGTCCATTGGATATGGATATCTTGCTGCTTTTGATAATTAATAATATAATAAAGAAATATTATATTTAGCTTTTTAGCACTTTCTGTTTTTATCAATAATCTTTAATACTTACTTAGCTCACGTAACAGGAAAAGTTTTTAATCAGTTAAAACATTTTTGGCCTATCTTAGAGGACCTTATCAGTATTCTCTTACTCAATGTTTATTACAGTATTAAAGTTAAATACAGTTGTATTAAAATGTATGTATGTATTTAAATGTGCTTTTCCAGTAAAATATTGAAATATAGTGAAAATTATAATTTTATTCTATTGTGATAAATTTTTTTGAATATATCAATACAATATTGATGCAATATTAAAACTCAAAAGGAAACAAATTAATAATTTCATTTTTCATAATGAAATTATTATTAATTTTTTTATAAAAATAATATATTTCAATAGTATTTATTCATTAATTTTCAAGTGTTTAAAATTTTGAATATTAGAACTCCTTCATTATCAACTATAGTTTCCTGAAAATGGTTAGCTGATAGTGGCTGAAATACCTTTTTAAATAGCTTGTAAAATAGATGTAAATACAATAAATTCATCTGATAAAGTAATTTTATTCTGTTCATTGAAAGTAATCATATCTGTACATGTTTTTAAATGGTCAGGAAATCAAAGAAATCAGCTGATTAGTTGTGTGGTTGCTACTGTTCATGAGTTCATGAAACAATTTTTCTCACATGATTACATGAAAGAGTCCATTATATTCTATTCAATTTTATGATCAGCTGACTATAGTTAATAAGTCTTGATTGTTTCATTTAAAAGGGCTCTTGTGTTTCATTAAAAATTTTTCGGTTTATTATATACACGGTGATTCAAAAAGGTTGTGCCAAAATTTAGACTTGTAGAGGATAAAATTCTGAATAAAAAAGTCAAGTCACGTTTTTTTGATTTGAGGCTCTGTTTGAAAGATATAACCCGTTAAAGCTAACCAATCGCCATCGAGTACACAAAGAGTCACGACATATCATATTGCCAAGACACATTGCTCTCCTACTTATACCAGATAGTAAGAAGGCAAGCAATGCAGTGCGACCATCTTGGCAACGCAACACATCATGACACATTGTGTACTCGATGGTGATTGGTTAGCTTTAAAGGGTTATATCTTTTAAATGGAGCCTCAAATCAAAAAACAAGACTAGACTCTTTTACTCAGAATTTTATCCTCTACAAGCTTGTAAATTTTGGCACAAATTTTTTTGAATCACACTGTATAATTATAATAATATATTTTTTCCTTCAAAATTTCTTGCATAATAGAAGTTTATTATTATTATTATTATTATTATTTTTTTATTTTTATTATTTTTCAAAATATTCTCTTTATATAGTTTTTAAAGAAGTTGTACAATGTGCATAAAATATTTGAAAATAAACTATTATTATTTTATCTATTGAATTTCATAACTTATTTTCATATTAAAAGAAAATGATGATAAAATTATTTATTCTTTTAGATATCTTCCATTTCCAATGATTTTCTTTTTCCAACTAGTCATTAGTTATATGAATAATAAAGAAAATGTTATTGAAAGATTATCAGGAAAAAATATTCCTCTACAAGGTCCTCCACTTTGTTGTATTTGTTGCTGTTGTCCAAAACCCTCCTTCACAAGGTAATAAAAAATTCTAACTAATTTACAATGAATTTTTATTTGATAAAAATATAATATATTTGAATAACATAATTTAATTTGAATGTCAAATTTAGATGAATAGATATTGAATATAGTGGTGTGTATGCAAATAAAATATTTATTTGTGACACAAGCCAAATATAGATTATTCTAAAATAAAATATAATGAATTTTTGAAATATTTTATAATTGTTCAGGCTGAAAACAATATCAAAAATTCAATTGAAAATATAAATAGCACTATAGGTAATCAATGAAAGGGCTATTAAAATACTTCATTTTGTCAATTCATTGCATTTTCTTAAATAAATCTTTTGCATTTATTTTGGACTGCAAAATCCACAATTTGGTAAGAATTGTGAGAAATTTCTAATTGTATTTAAATAAACCTATCAAGCTTTACTTAAATAAAATGGATTAAATAAATCAAGACAAAACACTTACAGAAAAATTTGAAATTAATGGAAATTTTTAAATATTTTATAAGATTCTATAATCAATTTATAATGAATTGAAACTGCATATTTTTTCATTTTTTTTTATAAAAATACAAAGGCAGCAGAATACTTGATGTTTGGTCTAGAAGCAAGAGCAATACAAAGCAGCAGAATACAACTATTCCCTGATCAATGTGATAATTGAGATCAAGGATCTTTATGCAAACTGAATTTTTTATAAATGAAAAAAATAATAAAATTCCTGAATCTTGTCTCTTGTTTTATGCAGTTTTCCAGTAACTAGATATTAATAACTTGCAATGCCATTCTAAACTCTGTCAGGGTTACTCAGAGAAATGATCGAATCAGTCTGAATGGGAGTGGATATTCATAAATTTGGTTTTGACCTATCTCTGAAAAATTGGAGATTAGATCTCTGGATTTACTCTTGTATTTTCCATATAGAAATTTAGCCTATTTTTATGTAGGTACAAATTCCAGTGAATATTATGGATGAAGCGTGATTGCTATATTTAATATTTCTACTGAATTATTTCATGCTATTCAAGTATAACAGACTATATTCCCATGCATGTTTTAACTTATAAAGAATAAATACAAACTTATATTTATATATAACAAAAAAATGCATATTTTTTTTACATAAATTTGAACAAATGCAAATTGGATATTCAATAAATCAGAAAATATAAACATTCATAATTATGTATATACTTTTTTACAATAATTGAGTTTATTGTTGCTTATTTGAAAACCTACAAATAAGCAATCATTGAATTGATTATGCTTTTAGCATATAATCTAAATTTAACAATATATTGCAAAACAATTGAATACAGTCAAACCTCTTTAAGCCGCCCCTCTATAAACTGCCACCCTCGTTATTTGCCTGATGAAAGCCAATAACAAATCTGCTCCTATATGTTAAAACATGAAATTCCCTCTATAAACTGCCACCTCACTAATCGCCAACTGCCATTCATTTCTGGAGGCAAAACCATTTCATTAGTAGACAAATCAGTTGTTTAAACCGCCAAAACAATCGAATGGCAAGGTCAACCAACACAAATAGAAACACTAGAGAAGATGGCAATTAAGTAATTTATCTGTTAACTTTTATTAGACTGTAATCTCGCACCTGTGACTATTCACATCCCTGTTTTCAAAATGAGCTATTCCAAAACTTTAAACGAATTTTTACAAAATAATCGTTTAAAATAGGAGAAGACTGGAGAGCCATAATCTCGACTTTGCGGAAGAAGAAGAACAGTTTAAACCGTTTTTTTATAAATCAACTGTTGTGAGTATCGTTGCTGTTTCTTACTCGGAAAAATGTCAAAAACGACATTAGATGTTCACGAAAAGATTTTAATTTGTGAATATAAAAATAAAAATCCTTCTGCTACTCAGCAATTTATTTCTGATCACCTTTAATTAAATGAAACAATGTTATTCTAGTCTATACATGTTTTCTCACATGTTACCATAAACCCTCCATAAACCGCCACCCTCCTTTACCGCCAGAGAGGACCTTCGAACCGATGGTGGCGGCTTAAAGAGGTTTGACTGTATTTTAATGTTGATAAAATTGTATTAGACATTTTCCTATCTATTAAAGAGAGATTAAATTATTAAGGATTATGTGGAAAATTTTGATGATTTTTATACCTTCATCAGAAGGTATAAAAATCAAAGCCTATATTAGTTAACCACTGGTGTAGCTCCATTTATTATTGAAAAAATTAAATTAAATAAGCTTAGAATCATATAAAATCAGTGTTGGCATGACAAATTTTATTATATTTGATATATTAGATATATTTATGATAAGTCAATTATAATAACATATATATATAATATTACAATTATAATAACATTTAGTTATATTAGATATATCCAGTGATAGAATGAAACAATTTAAAGAATGGCCACATTCTAATAACATCAGAGATAAATTTCTCTGCTAATATTTATTTGCAAATTATAAATCTGTCATCTAATGAGAAAATAGATTAATGCATAGTTGAAGTCAGAAAATCAAAATAAATGAGTAATGTAAATGTGTGTTAAAAATCATTATAGACAACATCTCATGCTGATATAGTAGGTCTACACAATTACAAGATTGTGTGATCTGATCATCATGAAAATAATAATTTCAAATTAATAATATATTTTTTATAATTATTTATTTATTTAATAATTCAGTATTTCTAATTTTTAGGACTAGTTTTCTTTTAATTAGAGCTGCAATATATCAGTTTGTTCTTATTCCTGTCATTATATTTATTATTGATGAAATATGTATTGCTGTAAATATTAATGCAGAACAAGAGGTATAGTAGATATTTTTTTTTAAATAATTTAAAAATTATAATTAAGATTTTTTAAGTAACTGATAAATAATTTATTTTATAAATAAAAACATTCTGGGATGCCATCCATTGTTATATTGTATGGACAAATTTTTTGATGTCAATAATTGTTATTTTGTGATAATATCATGCTCATGAGACTATGACATCATTCCTATTTTGTACTTTGCAATGTCAACAATAATCAGAACAATAGGCTAAAGGTTTTAAACACATATTTTAAATTATAACCCAAAAATGTCCCATCCCTGGGGAAATTTTGACTCACATACCTATATTATCAACAAGGAAAGTTACCCTGCAAAGTTTGGTGCTGATAGTCAATGTGGGAACCTATGCAGAATATAGAGACAGACAGACAAACATTGCACATTTTATATATATATATATATATAAAATGATGACAAAAAATTGATATATATATATATCAATTTTTTGTATTCTTTTTGTTTTATGATTAACTTAGAATTTTAATAATACAATAGTATTTTTTAATTATTATATGTAAATAAAAAGAAATTGATAATTGAAATAAAATAAACATCAATATTAATTTAAAGTAAAATTGTTTTTATCTGCAACTAAAAGAAAGGATAATCTGATATGAGAAGTGAAATCTTAATAAATAAGTAATGATATCATTTATGATTTCATGCAAATACTCTGATTTGAATGAAATTCATATTATTGGAATTGACTAATGGATTAAGATTGCTGAAAATGATAGAAATCAATTCATTATTATTGAAATAATAATAATAATATCAGTTTTAAAGAGTTAAAGTTTGTACTGTTGAAGAGGGCTATGAATATGCTGAAAGCGCTTTGGATTAAACGAATAAAATTGAGTAATATAGAATCTGAGTGTAATTTATAAAAGTATATTAATACTCCTGCTTTTAGAGCTGTAAAAATATTGTATTAGCAAAAAGCAGTGTATTGGATTTTATAGTATCAATTTACTGATTTTGAAATTTCAAAATGATGTATAATCAAATAATAGAAAGTCACTTAATTGATTAATTAATTAACTGTTGAATTTTGGATTTTAAAGAAATATACATTATGAACAGTTAAATGTTGTAATTTAATAAATATAAATCAATTGTTATTAAGTGAATATCTTAAACAAAAAATTTCATTACAATTAAACTTATTTAAATATATATATTTATGAATTTGCATATACTAACCTTTAAATTTTTCAATTTTGGGGATTAAACATGCAATAAATTTACAGTCCACTTGACCAATTACCTAAAAATATTTTTACAGTATTATTTATGCATATTCCTTATCTTACAAGGAGAGGACACGAGGGCCGGAAAACGGAATGAAACGAAATTTATTTCTGTAAGAGTTCTTGACTAGTACTAAAACACAGTAAAAGGCTAGAGGCCAATGGCTAGCCATTATGGAGAAAAATGAATTTGAAGAAAGACGCGACGAAAATATACCAGTTCGTTATACTAATTAACGACGAGTTGGCATGGAAGCATGGTTAAGCGGCAAACTCCCATGCGTTCGGCCCGAGTTCTATTCCCGCTAGTTACACTTTTTTTTTGTTTATTCGTATTAGCAGAAATATGAATTGAAAAGGTTAAAAACAGCATTAATTAAATATATTTCATCACTGATGCATGCACGAAAATAAAATTTAAAGGAAATAACCAGACCATAAAACAGTTAATTTTATCACATCTCTATGTGATAATCATAATTAACAAATAAAATTGAAATGTTAGCAAGAAATAAGAACCTGCTTTTTACATTAGAGTACGAGTAAAAGAAGGTTGCCTGTGAGAACCCTATTGTAGATCATATTAAAGCAGTTTATAAACGTACAGCATTGTGTTTTACTGTTAGCTGTTAGCACAGTACTGTCGAGTTAGCACAGATATAATATTGCAACCATCATTCAAGCAAAATGGCAGACAAACAGAAAAATATATTTAATTAATGCTGTTTTTAACCTTTTCAATTCATATTTCTGTTAATACGAATAAACAAAAAAAAAATGTAACTAGAGGGGAATAGAACTCGGGCCGAATGCATGGGAGTTTGCCGCTTAACCACGCTGCCACGCCAACTCGTCATTAATTAATATAATGAACTGGTATACTTTTGTCGCGTCTTTCTTCGAGGTCATTTTTCTCCATAATAGCTAGCCATTGGCCTCTAGCCTTTTACTGTGTTTTAGTACTAGTCAAGAACTCTTACAGAAATAAATTTCGTTTCGTTCCGTTTTCCGGCACTCATGTCCTCTCCTTGTTAGTTAAAATATCTATATAGATAGAATTTTTGTATTCAAATATTTTAAGCTGTCTTTTATAACTAACAATCATAAAGAATATAGCAAATTAAATATTATGGACATTTTCTGTATATAATCTTTTTATTATAAATAACACAAAACTTTCATAAGAGATACATCATTATCCCCATATCATTATGAGAGAGTGGGAAGAACTAAAAAAAAACAGAAAGAAATTAAACAAACATACAAGCACAAAAATTGTCAGTATGCATGACAATTTTTGTCACATACTACTCTATGTACATCTACTATTATTCACACTAAATCATTTTCCTTTACAACCACTTTCTTCTTCATGTATCTTGGCTTTTATGCATATGTTCAAATTCATACACCCTTGGATGTTTATTCAGTTGCTCTCTTTACTCTCTCTTTAATTCTCTATCCAATATTTATCATTCATATGTCCAGAAATCACTTTGTCTAATATTCATTGCTAATTTTTCTTCATATTGTGAAGAATCTAACCAAAACTTTTCCTTTATATTTATTTCTTGGATGTTTTATTTGAGTTAATGGTAAAGATAGTTAACTCCCAACTCAAACTCTCAGAAATGGTAATAAGAAACATAATGAATTCAACTTCGATGATGCATTTCATGACATCATCCAATCTTAGAACATCTTTGCTGGAGAGAGATCTCAAAAAAAATAATCGAGTTAAAAATTCTCTCTTTTCGACAGAATTTAAAACATTATAAATATAATGTTAAATATTATAATTGCAAAGATAAATGAAATCATTTTCATTCATTTTTGCAATTTGTAGAATCTTTGCAAAATCTTTGCATATATGTGTTTTTTGTGGAATTACAAAACTATTTTTTATTATTTAATTTACTTGTTTTGGTATATATTCTATTTCTAGTTAAGTATACTAATGTATTTTTGTTGTTTTGATTCTAGCATGCTTGGGAATTTCTTTAATAAACATGAAGTTCCTGTTGTTTGTTTGTTAATTATAGTGTTAGAATACCTATTGTTTCAGAAATCTGTTTTCTGATAGAAGTATTGGCCAGACAATCTCTAGAATTATTGCAGAGTTTGTAACCATTAGATGTTATCAAAATTTGTAACTTTGCAATATGATCAAATAAACTTCAGAGTTAGCACAAAATAAAACCTAAAAGCCTAACTGCTCTCGTCGGTGTTCAAATAACTATTAAACAAAAACTAAGCTGATTAAATGATTATGTTTAAAAGTGTTGATCTGCTTGTGTGTGTTTAGTTTTTGTTTAATAGTTATTCAGAGTTAGCTTACACATTTTCATCAACTACACTCTTCTACTTTGTCACTGAAGCACAATCAACATTTGTCATTCTAGCCACAATTCTTGAATATCTATTTCCACTGACTGCACTCATGCTTTCTGTGCATTTTATACCACACTGTAATTTAATTCCATCACATTAATGTGAGAACAAGCTTACTATCATACATTACTATTCAAACACTAACAATTTTCATTCTTCGCATATCTCCTAAGTGTATACACAATTTTCAATCTAAAATTTAATATTTTATCAATCTCACATTATCAACACCAGATTTACATATGAGTACATAAGCTGCAGTATAGGGTCTCTGCCTCATTATAAGAAAATAATAACAATATATAAATAATGATCATCATAATTTATAAATAAAAATAAGAATTTAGGCAACATCATCTCATATTCTCTTCTTTTCCCTCAGGCTATCAAATTGGTGTCAACTTATATGCAGATGTATTCTGTAAACAATTAATCAAGAACTATACTGTTAAACAAACTTTTATCCATTTAATGTTTGATTGCACCAATTATCCACTGCTAAAATTTTAGGATCAGAAAACAATTCTTCAATTAACATTTAATAAATTGTTACTTCTATTTTAAAACTATAATGTACTTATTATTTAAATCATACTTTCATGATAAATCTAATTATCCAAATTATTTTATATACAAGGTAGGATCAAAAAGTTCTGAAACTTTATTTAAAGAAAAGAATCTAAAATATATACATATATCTAGCTATCAGATTTTTCGAAATATTGGCCTTGACTATTCACACATTTTTTTCAGAGATCAGAAAGTTGAGCAAGCGCTTTCGAAGTCATTCTTTGAAACTGTCTTTATTGCACCTTTCACAGTGTCCTTAACCTCAGTTTCATCCTGAAATCTTTGTCTTTTAAGTAGATTTTTTAATCTCAGAAATAAGTAAAAATCACAAGGCATGAGTTCAAGAGAATACAATGGATGCTGTAAAACAGTCGCAGAATGTTTATCTAATAAGGGAAGGCCACAACCTCCGTCCCACCGATTTCGATCAGCTTTAACATACAGGTTGGGGGCTATCAAAAAATAACTCGTGTAAAAGGATTTAGGTCACCACACCTTCATTTTAAAAAAATAGAGGTCAAATGTCATGACGCTGGATCAGTTTTAGACATAGGGGAATTGATAGATTGCTAAAAAACAAGCAAATTTTATTAATATATACGAGTTTAACTATTAGTTCGCTAACTAATAGTTTTTGAGAAATCGAGGGATTAGTGATTTAAGCATGCCATTTATGTACCTAAAAATTGTAACCATTTCTAAGGCACTTGCCTGCAGAACTGAATGTTGTGAGTTTGAGTCTCCCTTACGTACTTTTTTTCTAGTGAATAAATTAAAATATTGATATTACTAGCAATAAAACTTTAGGTAAAATCAAATTTTTTTTGTCATACTTATGTTTGACAAACTATTTTGCTCCTGTTCATTTTCTGACAGCAGTCTTCAGAAAACTTATCAAAAAATCGACTAACAACTCATCGAGTTGCTACTATCCCATAAATAAAGAGTAGGGTTTGTCGGTTTTTAAAAACCAGATTCAAAAACCGGTTTCTTTGGATAAATTTGTAAAATTCGAAAACCAGTTTTTAAATTTAAAAAACCGGTTTTAGATACGAAAATTAAAATGTAAAAATTAATTAATTATTTAATTATTTATATCCAAATTCTTGTATGGAAACAGATTTTGATGAAGAATACACTGATACCTTGAAAATGATAAAACCAAGTTCAGTAGCCAGTGAGAGAGTTTTCTATTTTAGAAAATTTTGTATCTAGAATAAGAATAAGATTAAGTAATCATTCAGTGGACATTTTATGTTTTTGAAATCCCATTTCCTGAAGAAAATTACAAAATGAAATAAAAATTTATAATTTATATTTTATACAGATTTTAGATTTTTTTTATTTGGTATGTTGGTGTATATTTTATTTTGTTATATTTTTTGTAGTTCCATAAATATATAAATAAACTGAAAAATTTTAAAATAAGTATAAATATTTTTTACTGTTTTATTTTTTTATTTATTTATTTTTTTTTTTTAAATTAAATAAAATGTTATTGTGTTAGTTTTTTTTTATTTATTTATTTTTTTTTTTTTTTGCAAAAATTCAAAAACTGGTTTTTTCAAAAGTCAGTTTTTGTATAAATCCTAGTAAAGAGGCTTCAAGCACAAAGGGATATATTAGATATCACTCGATGCACAGTGAATCATAACAATTAGAGAGTGAGAAAAATAAAGTGAAAAAGAGATCAAACAATAATTGAAGAGTGATTTTATCAAACGTAAGTATGACAAAAAAATTTGATTTATCTGAAATTTTATTGCTAGTAATATTTTAATTTATTCACTTGGAAAAAAAAGAGTACGTAAGGGAGACTCCAACTCACAACATTCAGTTTTGCAGGCAAGTGCCTTAACTGCTATGCTGCCGCTTTGGTTGAAATAGTTACAATTTTTTAGGTATATAAGTGGTGCACTTAAATCATTAATTCCTCAATTTCTCAAGAACTATTAGTTTGTGAATCTTATGTATATATTAATAAAATTTGCTTGTTTTTTAGCAATCTATTGATTCCCCTACATCTAAAACCAATCCAGCGTCATGGCATTTGACCTCAATTTTTTTAAAACAAAAGCATAGTGACCTAAATCCTTTTACACAAGTTACTTTTCGATGGCCTCCAACCTGTATGTTAAAGCTGATCAAAATCGGTGGGAAGGAGGTTGTGGCCTTCCCTTGTAAGTATTAGGTAATTATTTGAGCATGATATGCATGAACATTATCATGCAGCAATTTCCAGCCGTTTCTGTGAAATTCTGATATTTTCCTCCTAATTGCATCTCTTAAAAGACAAAATATTTCAAATATACGGTTTTATTAATAGATTGTCCCTTGGTAATTTGTAATGAATAATTCCCTTTATATCAAAAAAAGTTGCTGGCCAACCAGATTGGTAATCATTGTTGATGATTATATCTTTAAAAATTGCTTGTATTATTCAAATGTACAACTTTGTGACAAAGATTGGTTTCTGTACCTTCAAAAGTATGTTAAAAGTCTCCTAGGTGCTTTTTGCAATTAAAAAATAAAATTTAATTGCAGTTTTTTATTGCAAAAAATTGATTTGTTTATAATGTGACATTACATAAAAATTGGTGTCATTCTTTTGGCATGTACAACAAAACAATAGCTGGTCCCCTTCTGATATATATTGAGAAAATTTCCAAATTGTATAGTTTTTTAAATTATATATACTTTCTGCCCAAATTTCAAATTTTAGACATAGTATTTTTAAAAATAAAGTCCTGGAACTTGGAACTTTTTGATTCTACCTTGTATACATATATATATATTAGTTGATAATTTTTCTTAATGATACTATTAAGCTACAAAAATATATATTCCTATATTTAACTTTGTTAAAGAATTAATAAGTAGAAACAAACCATTTATAGAAATGATACCTTTAAAACTGTCTATACTTCTGTATATCATTTAAAGATTAAACACAGCACTCGACACTCGACAACACAAAATGGTGTATCCATATTCTACCATTGATTTCTATGTAATAACCATTATGAGATAGGATTCTATATAAAATGCGGTAAAACAAACGTTGCTTTGAGCAAGGATGCAGATATTGAGAGTATAGCAGTTAAGTTAATTTATTTTTTAGATGCAAATGTTTTTGGCACTATGCCATCATCAGATACAAAATTACAAGTAATAAAACAAACTTTTTTAAAACATTTTATAGGCTGATGATGACCTAGTGGTGAAAATGTTTGCATCTAAAAAACAAATTAATTTAACTGCTAATAGTGCTGTGTTTAATCTATAAATGCCATTTATCTTGAATGTGTAGAAATATGTCTGAATTACATTAACATCCCACTTAATGCTGTTTCGATATAACACAGTTTTTTCAAATTCAATATATTTTTTTTTATTCACTTTGGAGCAGTTTTTCAAACTGTTATACTCACATAAATCTAAAATTGCATGAAAACGAGTAAGCTAGCATTTCTGAAGATGAAAAGCAAAACAAATTTGCAATGGATTTTCTCAAAACAAGTTTGGCCTCTATTACGGAAATTATGGTTCAGTTTATACAAAATAATCCAAATTTTAATAGAAATTCAAAGGAAAGATGAAGTATCATGGGTTGCGATGTCTGGCTAGCGACAATTGCTTGCTGAACGAAAGAGGAAAAGGCAAATGACGTTAGATGGCTTCTTAATTAACAAAAAAACAAACAATGTCAAATGAGAAAGAACCTTCCTTATCACAAACATAAATTATTTACTCGAATATTTTTGATTTTCAGGAATGATTTATGAATACAAATCAATATTAGCAATAAAAAATATCTATAATTAATGTAATATTAATACATGTTACGAAATAAAATAAATAATAATAAGTATATTTTTTAATTCACTGTCTGGTTTCACCTATCTCCATTATTTACATGTTAAGATGATAATGCTGTTTCATTTAGCATTTGATTTTGTTGGAATGTATTCCCTGCGTTAAACGGAGTCTTACTGTATATTAATAATAACCACGAATACATGCCATCTAATTGCTTCTTTGTCAATAAAGTTCAGCGTCTCAATAAACTGTTCTATAATAAGTGCACGAATAACAGTGTAAGTACACTGTTCTAAGTCAATAAGGCAACGTATGGAAGAGAGCTCTTGAACAGATGTTGATATCTGAACATTACTGACAACTGCAACATCCTCCTCTAGATTGCAGCAGGACCTGCATACATTACAAAGTTGTTTGTCGAGAATTCATTTTAATTTATTGATGTATTTCAGCTGGAGATTTTTTCTAGATTATTAATTTGGGAATGTATCAAATTCAGAGTAACTACTATGTCTTCATTAGCAGTTTCCATAAGAGTGCTTCAAGAGTAACTTCTTTTGTTTTCATTGCATAACAACATCTATCAATGAAGGAAAGTTTAAAATAAATATGTTTAGTGTTACTTACAATTTTTTGTGAGTTTACTTGTAGTTTGATATTAAAAAGTTACATGGGGTAAACTGTATTAAGTTTACATTCATCTAGAAACATTAAAGTTTCACTTGCTCTTGTCAGCTTATTGAGCTGCTGAACTTTGTTAACAAAGAATTAGATGGTGTATATCTAAGGAAAATATTAGTCTCCATAAAAATTTAAAAAATGTACCAGGCCATGCCTGCCTTCTTAAATATAAGTCAAATGGACAAATAAGAATTAACAGCAACTAGATATTTGCTGTTAATAAGAATTAATAGCAAACAGTAAAAGTTCAAATGTTTAAAAAGCACAAATAGCAATCAAACATAAATAATTCATAGTTATGAGAAAGCAAAAATTTTTTCGGTACATCAAATACCATCTTCAGTTGAACAGAATAATAAACGGAATGCATTCAAAATTACAGAATATAGAATATTTTTTAAATAACATTTAAAAATTAATTAATTAAAAATTGGCCGAAAATACTAATTTTTTCTTTTTTAACTATGAATTATTTATGTTTGACTGCTATTTGTGCTTTTTAAACATTTGAACTTTTACTGATTGTAAATAAGCAGTTCCTTGGAGTATTTAAGCTTATTAACAGTAAATAAGAATTAACAGCAACTATTACTATTTTCTTAGTTTACTAAGAAAATAATAATAGTTAGGAATGAAACTTAAATTTAGGATTCAGAGGCACACAAATTGAGCCAAGATCTGATAGGTTCACTAACAATTAAAACTGATAGTCACTTAAAGAAAAATGACTTACTTAATTACTTTAATGTCATTAAATTCACAGTCCAGTCTGTTCCTACCTTTTTGGCTATATAAAAACTCACAAAGATCAGATCTATCTCACTAATTGTTGAAACAAGACATTTTCCCTTGTTTACTCTTACAAATACTTCAAAAAAAAAATATGTTCCAACATACTTAAAAATTATGAACATACCATCACTTCTTTGGAAGACTTTCTTAATAAGATTAAAACCCTCTGAGTGCTGCACATGTCAATATCCATTTGTAATCATATGCTGACCAGTAATTAAAATTAAGCTTAATTAAGATATGACATATATAACTGCTATCTTCAATATGAATAGAAGAAAATAAACAAAGTATCATGTAGCAGAAGTACGTTTATTTATATTCAATTTGAAACATTTTCAACCATATTTTGGTCATCTTCAGCAAAAATCATTAAAACTAACTTACAAAGAATAATAGAATGATTAAAGAACAGAATAACATGTATACATTTAAATTCAAGATGATACGATTATACATAATAATAGGAGTTGATTATAAACAAATTTTACATATAATTTAATATATTTTTAATGTAATTATCAGGGCTGGGGAGCTGGAGCTGGAGTCGGAGCCTGGAGCCATATAGCCAAGAAGTTTTGGAGGAGCCGGAGTTGGAGCCAGAGATAAGCTGATCATATTTAATGGAGCCAGAGCCGAAGCCGGAGCTATTAAAATTTCTGCTGGCTCCAGCTCCTAACCATCTACCATATACAGTGGTACCTTGGTTAACGACGGTAATCTGTTCCAGGATTACCGTCGTTATCCAAGGCGCGATTCCCCATAGGATTTAATTGAAAATTGTTATCCAAGGCGCGATTCCCCATAGGATTTAATTGAAAATTGATTAATTTGTTCCGGCTCCTTCCCACAACCGTAGTAAATATTAAAAATGCAGATAAAACTCATTTAAAATGTCTTAAAAATTGTAAATATTAAAAATGCAGATAAAACTCATTTAAATGTTCTAAAAATATGGAAAATACCATTTATTTATTATATTTGCTACAAAAAAATTAACATTAATAAAATGATTCATGAAAACAGTTTTTAATTATCAATCTCACCAGAAGGACAATTGGCATGAAAATAGTTTTTAATTATCAATCTTCACCAGAGGACAATTGGGCTCCAAAAATAGTTTTTAATTATCAATCTTCACCAGAAGGACAATTGGGCTCATTTGGAGTTTTTTGAGAAAACGAATCTCGTAAACACTGATTAGCAGCTTATAGATTCAACGATTATTATACAGGTAACGTAAACAGTTGGGCTCACTTCGGAGTTTTTTGACAAACGAACCTGTAAACACTGATCAGAAAGACAATTTGGCTCACTTCGGAGTTTTTTGACAAATGAACCCGTAAACACTGATTAGCAGCCTATAGAGATTTGATTTTGCCTTTTGATGGCGAACGAAAAATGATTATTATATAGAGCGTAAATACTGATTAGAAATTTATAGATTCAACGATTATTATATAGATAAGATTTGATTTTGCCTTTTTGGCGGAATGAACAGTGACACGCATTCGCTGATTTATTGTCTATATGAACTGTCCCATAAATACTGATTAGCAGCTTATAGATTCGACAAATGAATCCATAAACACTGATTAGCAGCTTATAGATTCAACGATTATTATACAGACGTAAACACTGATTAGCAGCTTATAGATTCAACAATTATTATACAGATGATAAATACTGATTAGCATCTTATAGATTCAACGATTATTATATAGATAAGATTTGATACTGATTAGCAGTTTATAGATTCAACGATTATTATACAGATGAGATTTGATTTTGCCTTTATGGCGGAATGAACAGTGACACGCATTCGCTGATTTATTGTCTATATGAACTGTTAAACAGTGACATGCACTCGCCGATTTATTATATATATGAACTCTAGGATCTTGAACAGCTACTGATAAGCAGTTTATAGATTCAACTCTTATTATACAGATAAGATTTGATTTTGCCTTTTGATGGCGAATGAACAAACACATTCACCGATTTATTGTCTATATCAGCGCTTCTCAAACTTTTTTCATTCACGACCCCATTTTTCATTACGAACGTTTCTCAAACTTTTTTCATTCACGACCCCATTTTTCATTACGAGATTTTTCGCGACGCTATTTTTAATTACGAGATTTATCGCGACCCCAGATATTAAATATGAAATAGTATTAAATATGAAATAAAACATACTAGTACATAAATCATTTACACACTTATTAAAATGTACGACCCCATTTTTCATTACGAGATTTTTCGCGACCCCATTTTTAATTACAAAACATACAAGTACATAAATGCGATCCCAGGTATTAAATATGAAATAAAACATACAAGTATATAAATCATTTCCCAGATATTAAATATGAAATAAAACATACAAGTACATAAATCATTTACACACATATTAAGATGAACACAATCAGGCAACTACATTGAAAATACATATGTTGTCAATTAAAATGAACACAATCAACCAACTACACTGAAAATTCATACGTTAAATATTGGGCGTTTGTGAAATTCAGCCAACTACACTGAAAATACATATGTTGTCGTACGTTAAATATTGGCCAACCAACCACACCGAAAATTCATATGTTGTCATACGTTAAATATTGGAGACAACTACACTGAAAATTCATAAGCTATCATACGTTAAATATTGGGCATTTGTGAAATTACATATAAACTGAAACTACACTGAAAATACATATGTTGTCATACGTTAAATATTGGGCGTTAGTGAAATTACATATAAACTGAAATTCAAGTATTTTAATTTAATTTTTGCCAACTACATTGAAAATACATATGTTGTCATACGTTAAATATTGGGCATTTGTGAAATTACATATAAACTGAATTCCAATGTTTGCATTTAATTTTTGCAAACCCCATTTTGGGCCGCGAAGCGAAATGGGTCACGACCCAAGTGAAATCCAGCATTTCGCTTCGCGACCCCAAATAGGGTCGCGACCCATAGTTTGAGTAGCATTTCGCTTTGCGACCTGGGATCACGACCCATAGTTTGAGAAGTGGGGGTCGCAACCCATAGTTTGAGAAGCACTGATTTATAGCAATTCATCACGTCCCATAGTTTGAGAAACGCTGGTCTATATGAACTGTAGGATCTCGGACAGACATTTTTTTTCTTCTAATGGAATCCAGCAGATTATATATATATATAATCAATAAATCCAAATTTAAAATAGTTAAGTTTCCTATTTACGTAGTTAATTTTTTTGAAAAATTTCTGCATAAATTGAAAACCACATACTTCTAATAATGCTTAACACTTTCTTGATGAGTATTTGAACCTCATTTTATGGGAATGGGGAGGGATTATGTTTTGTTTTTAATTTTTGTTGATGATATTGAAAAAATTTCCTTTGTCAATTTGATTATTTTCATGAGGAACAAATATGATGCATATGATCTGTCAACCATTTTTAGATTGCACATTACTAATTTACTTAGGGTGAGCCAATTGAATTTGGAAATTTTTACAAAATTGATAATATATTAAAATAAAAAGCTATTAAAATTTTTTGATGTTTCCTAAATTACAATTTATTTTTCGATATGGATTAGTGTCCCCCAAGCAATTGCCTAAGTTTGACTAATTATAGAACTGGCACTACAGGCAGGCCTCGATTAGTGTGAGTTCAAATAATGCAATATTCGATTAGCGCGACTTATAAAAATGATGCCATTTTTCAGTTAGTGCGAGCAAATATTCGATTAATGCGAATATTGACATTTGTTAGTAAGCCTAGTCTATGCTTGTATGCATAGATTAGTCTTACTAACAAATGTCCGTCCCCTTTTATGATGTCAATTAACAACATTCTTACTAACAAAGCTCTGCCTCCTTTTATGATGTCAATTAACAAATTTCGTTAATTTTTGGTTAGTAAAACTGGACAAGGAGCAGTCCAAGAACAATAGTTAATTTTCGGTTAGTAAAACCGGACGAGGAGCAGTCCATGAACAGTCACATTAATTTTCGGTTAGTCTTTTATGATGTCAATTAACAAATTAATGTTAATTTTCGGTTAGTACCATTTTATGATGTCAATTAACAAATTAATGTTAATTTTCAGTTAGTAAAACTGCACAGGGAGCAGTCAAAGAACAGTCACTTGGCTCTGAAGGGGTGAAACACCAGAAAGATGGGCTTTTTTGCCATTTATTTTCTTTTGTTTATTAACTGATTTCTTTATTTAAATAAAGCTTGTGAAAAAAATTTTTATCATCTTTTGCTGTGATATTCTGCTAGTAAACAAATAGAAATCTTGTTAAAAATTTCTCATTGGTTCATTAACTTAGCTAACTAGTTCTATCTGGAACTAATTTACTGATTCAATAAAGGTGCAATGCTTAATCGCAAATCGTATTATCCACTCAATTCTCGACCCAGAATTGGCAGCCAGGTGGGGCTCAACTTCCACTTTTGATTCGTTATTTTGGTTTTGATTTGGCGATTTGTTTGATGATGGTTTGAGACGCAATCCTGGTAAGTTATTCATTTAGATGAACAACGATGTAAAAAAAAAATGAAAATAAATATTTCTTAGTTTGTATTGTGGTTATTCATCGTGAGGTTGGCTAATGGCTGGAATCTCACAAAGCAAGAACCAATTACCATATTTTACATATAGTTAATACAGTACTTCAATTGATGCAAATTCAAATAGTGCGAGAAATTCATGGAACCCATTATTCGCACTAATCGAGGCCTACCTGTATTTACTGCATTTTATTGAATTACCTTTTATCAATTTACAGGGTGTCCTTAAGATACCATCTATTTTTCAAAATAGGATGAACTGCTAAGAACATTAATGATTTTAAAAGTATACATTTAAATCAGATCAATCACTAAATATTACATATAAATTAAAAAGTTTTATCTACTATTGTCATTTTCTGTAATTCATCAATA
Organism: Olivierus martensii; assembly: GCA_000484575.1. Lineage (NCBI taxonomy): Eukaryota > Metazoa > Arthropoda > Arachnida > Scorpiones > Buthidae > Olivierus > Olivierus martensii. The sequence goes on from AYEL01069646.1 coordinate 21,616, forward strand.
ATTATTATGCACCAGGAACCGTATTTTCATATCTTTTTCATTTCATTTACCAAAATTTGTTTAATTCTGCTGATAAGAATTTTATTTCTGTTTCAGATCATTGTATCTGCTCTATTTCAATATTGTCTTTATATTTTCCATTTTATTTATTTATAAGTTGTAAATAAGTTCATTTGTTATCATTTCCTCATTGTTCTAATTTATCAGAACATTCAATATTATTGAAAGTTTCAAGACAGTGATCTTGAAACTTGTAGAAGTGTATCTTTCTTATTTATTACAGATAAAAAATACAGGCAATCGTAGACTTACAATTAAAGTGTTTCAAACTTTGCTGTCATAACTCTTAAATGCTCAAAATTTATGGATTTTTCACTACTAATGTTTATTAGGATAATATACATTATCTTAACATAACAAACACAAAACTACAAGAACCAGATACAAAAAGTATGCTTTCCATATATCAAACCATGGCTCAAGGACTCAAACTCTTGTGAATTACATTGACCAATTATACAATTTACCAATGGCATCTCCATCATAAGTACAAATGGTCATGAATTAAGGCAATCCTAAGTTGAGGACTACTTGTACTGCATATTTTCAAATATCTTTTCACGCCATTGAAATATTGTTTTATATATATATATATATTTAAACTTTGATTTAACTTATTTAAATTCTTTAAATTTTCCATTTAAATAATATAATTTTTCAACGTTTTCGTGAGAATTTGCAATTTTAATCTTAGTTTGCATAATTTTATTATTGGAAAAGTTTTATGTATCAACCAGTGTAAATTTATATAGTAAAATGTTACAGTGCGAAGAAAGATTACGTGCAGAAAGAGTTTTTTTTTTTTTTCTTTTTAATGAATTCAGCTCGAAGAATAAGCATTACAAAACAGATGGAAGTAGCCCGAAGATATTGCTTTTGAATGTCGTTAGTAGGATACATCGGATGCAATTCTGTCACCAAACTGACAAGAACAATATATAGAAAAGCTTGTAAATAGTGTTGTTCATACTTTATAAGAGAAACGGGAATTCGCTGAAAGTCTTATTAAAAGGAAATTAGTTTCCTAAGTGTTAGTTTGTCTTATGTTGTTCCCATTAATGAGAAAAGTTTCAAAGAATGAAACAAGTTGGAGTTAGTTAACTAACTTGTAATCAGATATATCTTTTGTATTTAGAGTTCAACCTGATTTACCAAACTTTGTTCGCTACTTAACGAATGTTTCGTTTTAGTAAAATTATCTCATTAATGTCGTGTACTACGCGATATTTTAAATGCTATTTTCGGAATTTTCGTTTTACATTTAGTCGAATTTTTTTTTACGTTTTAGACATTACTAGCTCAGTTAAATTAATTTAATGGTTAATAGCCATTTAAAATTTAATCTATGATTGATAACCGTTAATTTGAAGTACGTTCATCAATTTTTGAGATAAATAAACCAGCTTCTCTCTCAATTTAATTCTACAATTAGCAAATTTTTGCAAAGAAATAAAATTACTGTAATGCTTTCTTGATTATAAATAAAGTGCATTAGATAAGAATATTATTTATAGAGGAGAATGCCATATAAAAATCGCGAAGAATGAGTTTATTACTTCACTTCTTTAAGGTATTTTTTATTTTTTTTTGAATTATGAGAATTTTACTTGCAAACATCTCAGAAAATTCAATTACTCGAGTAATAATCTCCGACAGTAGAAAATTACTCGCAAAAAAATCGTTTTTCTTTTAATTTCACATAAATTTTCTTTTATAGCAACAAGTCATTCGTGAATTACACCAATGACTTTTGACTAAAACGAACTAACTTACAGCTTCGTTCCAAAAAAAAAAAAACATGCATTTAAAGCGTGGTTTTTGTAGGAAAAAATTTTTTTCGACTTTGAACGTTAAACCAAGTAAGTAAACAAATATAGAAGATTAGAAAATTTTATATACTTATCAGGAAAATAGCATGCAGTACCGAAAGAATAGTGATGAAGAAATTTAGAGCAATGAAAAATATTCTAAAAAAATGGTATTTAAATAGCATTAAAGTACTTTCAATATGGTAACCTCTATATTATAAACAATATATGTGTATGTTTGAAGAATTGTTTTACAGGTAAAATAATGTTGAGAATGATAAAGATGCATAATATCATAATATAACCTTTTTTTTTCTGAAAATATTTTCAGTATCTCTATCTGAATCTTGGGTATTCAAAGAGAAGCATAAGATTTTCATCTTAGTTAAATTAGCTCTGTTTTCCGTTATAAACAAATTACAAATCATCGACATGTTTCAAAAATTATATATTATTTGATAGCAGTTACAAAGCATCCACACAATTTAGTAGAAAATACAGCACAGTAATTGAGGATGCAAGAGTTTGCTCACCTTAGAAACAATAACAAAAATATTATTTTCATCAAAACTACCTACAAAATAAAAAAAATTCGTAAACTAGATTGCATATCACAAATACTTTTCTAGATATTTTTAAATAATAAAATATTCAAACAAAATTGCAATAATAAATATAAAATAATTCATCGCAACAGAATAGATATCGCACCAATCGAAAACCACAAAAAAAAAAACATTAGTTATGTTTTTATTTTTGTGAAGCAAATAATTTATGCATAAAAATTGTTATATTGGCAGGTTTGTTCTTTAAAATATCATCTTTAGGTGAATAAAATGGTTACAGTTACTGCACTACTTATCTTCAACTAGCAGTGACGGCAGCTTAGAAAAACACAGAGAGCAATGTCCCCTCTTGGGAAATGAAGGGACCAAAAAAAAAAAAGGCCAACAAACTTTATTTCATGCAGCGCTGTCTCCAACTGTCGCTTTGACAGAACACAGAGAGCAATGTCCCCTCTTGGGAATTGAAGGGACCAAAAAAAAAAGGCCAACAAACTTTATTTCATGCAGCGCTGTCTCCAACTGTCGCTTTGACAAAAACTTTTAGCCATTACCTACTCAATACTTCAGATTAAACTTTAGAACTTAATTCTTTGGGTTATTTATCATAGCTAGATTTGCATAAGAACTGTCATGTCTTATCTGAAATAAAGCAAAAATTTTAAATACGGTAATTGCAACACAGTATAAAAGATTCTTAAATATGCACGCCACTCAAACTGTTTTCTCCAAGAACATAAATTATCTTAATTTTTGAATAAATTAAACAGATATTTGTTTTTTTTTCTATGCTGTAGCTTATCCCAAGATTTATATTTTCCTCTATAAGGATAATAAAATTTCTTCCAATGGTTAAAGAACTACATAAAAATACAACAGACTAAAGAAAAGGCATAAAACAATTCACTCAAGATTCTACTTAATTTAGGAAAAAAATTTTTTCTTTGCTTAAAATAAGGCATGGATCCTTCTATAATCACGAACTTTTGGTTGAAGTTCTTAATTCATCCCAACTTAAATACATCATTAAATTAATCAAATATTATGCTAAAAATTAATTTGATAAATATTAACAACACCAAACTTCCGCTAGAGATAATCAAATGATTATTGAAGATGTTTAATTAATTATAATTAAAAAAAAAAAACAAGATAAACTACATCAATCTACATTTCATCGCTATCGAGCTCGCAAATTTCGCTATAATAACGAACGAATTTAAAACATCTCCATAAAGCAACAAAATAATAATTGCAACAAATTATTAAAACATTTTGCACTCAATTTAATGAATAAATCTGTTGAATGTGCAAATAAATCCGAGCAACAAGAAACTTAATAAGTTAAATGACTTCATCCATAATTAATATAAATGTGATTGGAAACGTTATTAATTGTTCATGTTTAAAATGTAAACATGATATGCAATGCGCATACATCAGTGTCAATATTTAAGTCAGAGTGTTCCGTATTTTAAGTGTCTTTAAGAGCATTTCTCTTCACAATGAATTTACAAAAGTTAATCGCGATCTTAATGATTAAGCACGCTTTTAGTATTTTCTTTATTTACATAGTAGAACAACGTAATAAAATTAGTTATAAATCAGGTAATAAAGCAATTTTGATTTTTTTTTTTTAATTTGAATTAATAAAACTTAGCTTCTTCGTTAAAGATTATGTTAATTAAAACTATGTAGATTAACCGAATTATGATGCTTACTGTAACCATCTTTCTATCGAAAAAATGGTGGAAGTAAAGCAGTGAGGAGCTGCTTCTATTAATTTAAAATTTGTTTGTACTTAAAACGAACTCCATCAACTATAGAACATAATTGAAATTTTAAATATTTACAGTATTCGTTGAGTAGAACCATCGATGAGTAAAACATAAACTTTGTTATACGAGTTCACTCTTTATGGAGAGAGAACAGTGCCAAATTTAAATGTATTTTTACTGGTGAATATTTATCATATTTTTATACATTTTTTAATGTTCTATGCTCTAAAATCGGTATAAAATAATCTATATAAACTATTTTCCTTCAGTAACCTATCTAAAATTTTATAACTCAATATTATTGATGCTTTGTAAACTTGATTCTGTTGTAGATACATAAACAATCAATCCAATTTAAACATTTTACAATGATTAAAGATAATTAAAAAATATATTATCAAAATTAACTTCAATGGCATGACTAATATGCCGAATTTAATAAAACTCTATTAAATACTTCCACAGTTATACACGGAAATCTGAGAAGATTGAACAGCCGCCATTTTTAAACAAGATATATATATATATGATTAGTTAATCTTACATAAAATTCGGCTTTAATAGCCTGACTATGCTGCTAAAATTTTATAAAACTCAATCAAATATTTAAAAAGTTATTAGAGAAGAATTTTTTCTGAAATTTGAATGTCCGCCATTTTTAAATGGTCGAAGCAAGACGGTTAAGTCACGTGGCATGGAGATAGATTACTTTAATGGCAGAAATCATTGTCGAATTTTATGAAATTATATTAATTAGTTCAAATGTTATTTGTGGGAGACATAGACAGCATGATAATCTTATAAGTCTCCTTTAGAAAATAGGATTAAAAACGAAAATTAAGTAAAATTGTGCAACTAAAGGAACTTCCACTAAATCAATTCCAAGATGAAATTTTCCAACAGGTAAGCTTGATGGAAGAAAGATTATCAAAATTTCCAGAAACAATTAATATATGCAATTAATTTATTATACTACAACAACAAAAATTACTTTCAGTTTATTAAAAAATAATAATAAATAAATTTTGTACGAAGATTAATAAACGTTTAACACGTGTTTATCTGTAGAATTAAATATGATAAGTTTTAACTTGTACTGTATACAATTATTGAATAATTTCTTAATTTCGCTTAAATACATATTATTTTAACAAAAAAAATAAGGTTCAGCAGCATGTAGAACATCCAAAAATAATCATCACTATACAAAGAAATGAGACAAACATAATAGGAAAGAAACATGATTCCTGCTTCTGATTGAAATATAAAACTTATGCTTGTAAACAGGACTGAGAATATTTCATAACCATTTATCCACATCTTATCTTTCTGATGATGATGATAAGAATTTTAAATGATGAATGGCCAATAATTTTTTTTTTAAATTAAAACTGGAAAATTATGCTTTCTTCTATTTTTAAAATTTCTATATATTTAAAACAATTCATTTTTGTTTATTTTCCTTCTAGAGTTTTAAGTTCATTTATCTATAATTAATTTAAGATTCATTGAAATATAATACTCCGCCCAAAACTTATATATATATATATATTTTTTTTTCCTATATAAAAAAAATCTAGTTAAAAGTTGGCAAAACATCTTCAATTTCAACTTTCTTCAATACGAAACTTGTAATTTTTCCTATGTCAATGTTAATTTAAAGTTTATCCTTCTTTTTTTTTCCTTTTTTTTTTTCTTCCAACAGAAAACAATTTTGTAACTTTATTCCACGAAGGAAATAATGGTTAAGGGGGGAACGATTTTTCGTGGCTAGACGAAAATAGAAAAAAAAAAAAAAAGTACAAAAGAATTTTTTTATGTTTTCATCTTTCTTTGCAAAAAAAATTTTATATATACAGTATATAAAAACAGTAACCAAAATACATTAAATAAATAAATAAACAGAAGGCAAGCTAAAACAATTTAATTTTTTTTTTTTTTTAACTTGCATCGCTTCTCTGTAACATTTTGAAGTAAAATAGGTCTTTCTAATTTTAGAATACTTGACAGTCGTTTATCCTAATTTTAGTTTATATTTTCGCAATTTTCTTTCTGAAAAAAATAAAATTAAATATTATTTTAAGGTTGGCATCGCGTAAAGATATATTTTACAAAGCGTCACTACGCGTCGCGTTGCCACTAAGTATCGCATTGCGTCGCTCGCCTTCTTACTAACCCGGTAGTCAGTAAGAAAGCGACGCAATGCGATGCGTCTTGGCAAACGCGACGCGTCCTGACGCTTGCTGTACTCGATGATGATTAGCTAGCTTTAAAGGGTTATAACTCGAAAACGGTGCCATTTAGACCGTATGTTGTGTACTGATAGGTCTCCTATCAGTACACAAAATTTTACGACGAAGTTTTTCTTCACCCTGTATATATTTTCCATTATCAATCATTTGCTGGAAGAAAAAAAAAAAAGCTTTTAAACGTTTCTCCTTTTACAGACGACTTTCTTGTTTTCAAATACTTCATAACACAAAACGATTTCGTCTACTGGTCGTAATATAATTTTTTTTAAAGTTAAAAAAAACGTGTAAAGGTAAGTTTAATAACGCAAAATTACGACGAAACATCCCTCCAAGCATTTCATGAATAATATTATGTTGTAATACAAGTTTTATACTCCATCTTTATTTTTTTAATTTTATATCTACACGATTTAGAGAAGGTATGAGAACTTGCATCTTTTTATTATTTATAATCTTGTCCAAAAAAAAAAAAAATCCGAATTATTTAATAAAAATTTACCTTTATTAATAAGAAAATATTATTATTATTATTATTATTATTGTATTAAAAACATTAAAATCTTAATAGTTAAACGTTAAAAATATCTTAAAATGGTGGACAGAAATATTTAAAATCGATAGAAGAAATATTTTTTTTTGTTAACAATGTGCGCTTAGGTTATTTATCGAGAAGAAAAACACGTCTAAGAATTTGTATATTTTGTGAAAAGTAAAAAAAAAATTTACATATTTTAATACAATAAAAGAAAAATAAATAAGGAATAAGAAAACACAATCGTTAGAAACAATATATTTTATAAAATCTCACTTTTTAAACCTTTATTAATGATGATTTCTCTCGAGAAGAAAGGTATATTTGTTGTTGCAAAAATATTAAAAAAAAAAAAAATAAAAAATATGCTAGGAATATAATATAAATAAAACAATAGAGATTTTTTCTCTCGTAAGAAATCTTTTAATACCCAAACAAAAGCAATGGTTGGTTGGTAATTCTAGTATGCGGCAAAAGTCAACAGAAAGCTGTTGCAGGAAACTGCTTCGATCACTCTCCCCTCTCCCCCCACTCTCAAGATTAGTAAGCAGCTCAGGGACGACTAATCTTTCATGTTTCCAACGACATTCAAAAGAAAAATATTGAAGCTTTGTATCAAAATCTCGAATGTTATGGATGCTGTAAAATGATGCTTCAAATTTCGCTCCATATTTCCTTATTCTTTATTGAATGCAATATAAATTTTTGTTCGTTCGATTTTGCTTTTTTTTTTTTTTATTAAATTATCTTCCGATATTTTTGTAGATTAATAGAAATTATGAATATGAAAAAAGTTCACTCATTATTTCTATGGAATTATATACGTGTAGCAAGGTATCTGAATGACACTGTATCCTTTCTAGAAAGGAAATTTTTACTTTCTCAACGCTATAAAATGTTATGATTTTAAAAATATATATATTCTTAGATGTTTCTAATGCAGCTGATTGTAGGAATTATTATTATTTTTTTTTATTCGCGTATATCATTTAATTAATTAAAAAATCCCGGATACAAGTCTGTTATACAAAGTCCTGATGTATATGTAATAATTCTAAAAATTTGATGAAAAAATGTTAAATTTCTGGTTAACAACTAATAATTTTTTTTTTATTTTGTTACTTTTTCTCATTATTTTAGTAAAAAAAAAAATTTTCATCTATTTTTTTTATTTATTTATTTATTAGCGATTTCATTATTATTAATGATCATCACTTCTTTGCTGGTGATGATTAACTGCTTCACGTTGAACTCAATTATTTTATTTTTTTCATTTATTGCAATTTATATTCATTGACTTTTATTATTATTATTATTATTATAATTTTTTTGTCGATAATATTTTTTTTATGTAATAATTTTTAAAAATTTGTCTTCCAGTTTTCGATGGTAAACCGAGAAATTATTAATTTGTTTATAACATCCGTAATTATTCAATAATCCGGAAAATTATTAAAAATTTTTAATTAATATTTCCAAACCGAAGACATCACCAGACAGATTTATCAATAAGTTATTTTGATATAAAGAATTCTTAAAAAATAGAAGAAGAGTTTAGTAACATATAAATTAATCATAAAAAAAGAACAGCGATGTAAATGTGATCAAGTATAAGAATAATTGAAAGGTTTGGTTTCATCATACAAAAGGTAGAAAAAGTTTTAATTAAAAAATACAGTGGAAAAAAAGCAGTTTTATTAATATAAATTAAAGAGAAACATGCTGAAAAAGTATTCTCAAGACAGCTTTAAACATAAAACGATCCTCTTTAAATATCTCCCTTTATTGTAAATAATTTTGTATTTTTAATATGAAAAACTGTTAATTAAATCACTTCAACTATCTGTTGTTTATTATTCTTTCAAATTTCATTAAAAAAAATAATAATAAAAAGATGCAAGTTCTCATACCTTCTCTAAATCGTGTAGATATAAAATTAAAAAATAAAGATGGAGTATAAAACTTGTATTACAACTTAATATTATTCATGAAATGCTTGGAGGGATGTTTCGTCGTAATTTTGCGTTATTAAACTCAAGGCCGTCGTTAACCAAGGTACCACTGTATACTCGAATATAAGTCGACCCCGACTTTAGAGTTTGAAAATCAGTAAAAATGCACAACCTGTGTATAAGCCTACCCTGACTTTAAGCACTTAAAATTTGATAAAAATTTGAAATCAATAAATTACGTGATCTTTGATTTTTAGTTATCGATATATTAATGCCATTTGCCAAAATAAATATTTTATTGAAACTTTAAATATATACATATAAAATAAATTATTATAATACAAACACCAATATATCAGTTTAAAAGGTAAATAATATTGTGACAGCAAGGTAAGTGATGTTTCATGGTAGATACCAAAAAAAATTTTATAGTGATGGAGCCAGAGCCGGAGCTAAAGCCTCAGTTTTAAAACAATGACTTCGGAGCCAGAGCTGGAATATACTGTGGCTCTGGAGCTGGTGCCGGAGCCTAACCTATTTCAAGCCATATCCCCAGCCCTGGTAATTATAGTCCGATATAATAAATGTAACGTAATTACAATACATTTATTATATTGGATTATAATATTATGTATAATCGTATTAATCGTATAATTGAATTTAAATGTATATGCACTATTTCTATTAATAATAATCATTCTATTATTCTTTGTAAGTTAATTTTAATGATTTTCGCTGAAGATGACCAAAATATGGTAGAAAACATTTCGAATTGAATATAAATAAACATACTTCTGCTACATAGTGCTTTGTTTATTTTCTTCTAAGCTTAATTAATATGTAAAAAATTTAAATTGTGATATCTCATTTAGTTTTCATTAAAATCTTTTGAAATTTTCAAATTTTATAGAGTATTTCACTTTTTTCTAACTATTTAAGCATTTTTTTTTTGGAATTTTATTTATTTGCAACTTTTTGTTCCATATATGAGATTGTGGAAAACATGATTTTTTTTATATGAAATCTTAACCATTCAATGAAATGGTTGATATTTTAAGACAACCATATCTCTTTTGAACAAAGCAAGCCAAGAATGAAGAAATTTGGCCAAAATTTCAGAAATTATTTATTAAAAATCAAGAGTTACTCAATTTTTGTTGAATGAAGCTATGATATATTATTATTAAAAAATTACATAAATTCAATGAAATATTGTCGTTTTTATTAACTCTTGCTGTGGGGCCATTTTGTAGTGTAACTAAGTATACCTGCAGTGTCAGGCCATGGTATTTGATAATTAAGACTAATCGATATTCAGAAATTTATAAAACTTATCATCTCTCTTATTTTTCATTGAATAAATCTGAAATTTTTACTGTTTACACAGTTTCTATGTTCCTTTTTACGTATACAGTTTTTTGTATTTATTTATTTAAAGAAGTATTCATTGCATATACAATCTATCCTTGTTATCTCAAACCTCTCTGTCTTAAAATCCTTGATATGTGGAAAAAAATTTTTCCATGCACTTTCAGCATTAAACCAATGTAATTTCAATAGGTATCTCGAAGTATTTTCTTCAAAACCTTGCTATCTCGAATTAGTTTATAATTCTTGTGCTAGAGAAATTTAAAATGTTTGCGAATAAAAAAAAATTCCTTCATTCTTTCATTCAATTTCTTTGTTTCATTCAAAAAATTTATCATAAAAAAGACCTGCATAGACTAAATTATTTAGTTAACAACACTCCTACTCTCTTTCTTTAATACTGTATTTATCCTATATAGTTTAATCTACTGAACAAAGCACAGTTGGTCATACGCTAAAAACATTTTATTCATAGTACTTTCAGTTATTACAATAACCATCTTCAACAAAACTATTAAATTTTGTTTAAACTGTAAACATGCGCATATGTTCTAAAGACATAAACATGTTTTAATTATATATTATAAACTAAAAATGAGGGATTAATGAAGAAAAATAATATAACAAAGTATAAAATAAAAATAATAAAGAAACAACATGGTTTTTCATTAAAAGCTTACTGTTGGAGGGCAAAAATCCATGCAGCTGGGGGGGTCTATTGGAACGTTATCATTGATTATATACTCTGAATCCATCCTTGAGATTATTTCCAAGATTTCAGCTATGGTTTGCGAATTTCCCTCGCTTTTGGAGTCTAAACAAAAGATCCCTTGGAACATAAGATCTTTTCTCATGCTATGAAGCAGAACAAAGGGCTACCTGTGTCGTACTTTTTTATTGGTAGCTGGATGAAGTTTGAATCAGTGGTTATTATGTAGGTCATACACTAAAAACATTTTATTCGTAGTACTTATGGTTATTACATTAACTATCTTCAACAAGACTATTATATTACAATCGAACTCGTTTAAACTGTCAACACGCACATATGTTCTAAAGACGTAAACGTATTTTAATTATATATTATAAACTAAAATCGAGAGATTAATGAAGAAAAATAATATAGCATAGTATAAAATAAAAATAATAAAGAAACAACATGGTTTTTCATTAAAAGCTTACTATTGGAAGGCAAAAATGACAGTTTAAATGAGTTTGATTGTAATATAATAGTTTCGTTGAAGATTGTTAATGTAATAACCAAAAGTACTACGAATAAAATGTTTTTAGTGTATGACCAACTGCGTAATGTGCTTTGTTCAGTAGATTTAACTATATAGGATAAACGCAGTATTAAAGAAAGAGATTAGTGGTTATTGTATTTTTATTTTTTATATACAGTAATTTACAAACATCTAAAACATTTCGTTTTTTAACATAAGATTTAAATTTAAGAAAAGAACATATATATGTGTCTGATAACTAGAACAGGAACTTTTTTGTGAATGGTTGGAATACTGAACATGCTATACAGTAGTAGTGTTTTCTAAGTTTCACTTCTAATTGTTGATATGTTTTTGTCAGTATGATCATGTTTATTCAATGATATTTTCAACCTTTGGTTTGTAAGATGCAGGAGTATTTAGATGCTAATTTTCATGGGGGAAAAAGTGTCTTATACAATATTAAAAACTACAGTATGTATTATTGACAAAAAAACTTTATCTAAAATTGAATCTTGATATCTCAAAAACTCTTTACATCAAATTTTTTTTATTCTCACGAGATTCAAGATATCTAGATTCTACTGCGGCATTTCCCAAACTTTATCTAAGATGGAACACTTTACAAATCCTGAAATATTCACGGAACACCTTAGTAGTATATGGAACACCTTTTATAGTATAGATAGACATTAATAATAAATAAATTAGGCAAATAAGTATAAGTGTTAAGAAAACAAAACAAACATTTATTATCAAATTGTAACTATGTAAAATAAAACACATGAAAATAGTGTGTATGAATTAGCCACTGTAGTTTCAACTTGGCACATTTAAAATCATATTAGGCTTATATTAATTTTCGTAATTTTTTACGGAACACTGGTGTTCTGCGGAACATAGTTTGGGAAATGCTGTTCTACTGTATTATGCCAATTTTATACTATTATTTTTTTGTGATTTTTTTTAGACATCCAGCAAATTATTACTTCTATCTGATAGCTGTGTCCTTCCTGAATAAAACAAGCTATAAATGATGTAGTTCTGACTATATTTCAATGCAAAATTGTTTATTTAGTAAATTAGTAACATTAGGCAAATTTTCTTAGCAAAATTACTGCTGTATATTCTCATATAAAAAATGCTTAAATTTATATTAGATATCATTTTTAAACAATTGTTTGCATTAAGTTATATGTTTACTCAACATTTTAATAGCTTTTGTTTTATTTTGCAATAATATTTGATGTTTTCTCTAGAAATAACTTCTTAAGGGGAAGAACAACTCTCCTTCCACAATAACAACTATAATCTTAGTTTTTTACCCTTATTGATTTAGAATACAGGAACAGCCCAAGTTACGGCACTTCGGACTTACATATATTCCGAATTTCCACCATTCCCCGAATTTACGTCGCGTGATTCAGAATTACGGACATGGGATTCTTCAGAGAGAGAGAGAGAGAGAGCACAGCACGCTTCCACTATGGCCAATTTGCTAATATATTAAACAGTTTATTGTTTTGGTGTGATTAAATACAAATAATATTATCTGCTATTACAGTTCAATATTAAGAAAGTAAGTGAGGAATCGTATGCACAGCCATCGGTCATGCGATCAAATGTTTTCAGCATTCGTCGATCATCAAGCTGTTTTATTACTATGCCGGGTTTGCCAAAATAGTTAAAAAATAAACTAAACTTCAAAAAAACTATTAATATCATGTAATATTGTCGTATCGAGCCATTATTGGCAAATTTACATAATTTTCTGGGAGAAAACGTATTGCCAACTCTCACCTCCAGGGGTCGTCTAGATATTTCTTGCCGAAGTTGCTGCCATGTTTGAATTATTAGTCGGCACATGTGGATAAGTACAGTATATCACTTTCTGTAAATTTTTAATGTTTCTTTATGTCAGTTATGGATAAAGAAACTAATAAATGATTATTACATAACTGACATTGCATGTAAATACATTGATAAGTGAAAAAATGGAATGCTTCAATTTACGGACATTTTCAGTTTACGACACCCGTCTGGAACCGAAGGTGACGTAACTCTGGGGTATTCCTGTATACTTTTTCTGCCAATAAGAAACAGTACACTCAAACCTGTTTTTATGTGGTCCTTTTTTGTGCAGTTTATTTTTTGTGTGATTTTTTTTGTGCGGCATATATAAAAAAATTCCATCAAATGCATATTATGAATAAAAATTAATTAAAAAATGTAACTTAAAAAGAAAACAACAGAAGGCTGTCAAAATAACATGAAAACTAAAAAGAATCCAACACATGGTCCACCCGATATTACTGTACTTGTACATATTGCACTATCTAGTAACAGTAGTTGATAACCGTCCTATGATTAACGTACATACCTCTTGACCGAAAAATGTTCCGGTGTGTAAATTCAACGTTTTCTTGTTTGGAAAACCAATTTCTAGCTATATCATGAGGTTTTTGAGGTTTTGAATTACATATTTTCTGTTTAAAAAATTTTTTTTAAATGTTTTGCAAATGATATATTTTATAGCTGTTAACAAAATTTCAGGATTTTTTTTTAATAAATTTATTTTATGTGGTCCCTATCCCCCGCACAAAAACAGGTTTGAGTGTACTGAGCTTAGTAAGTGGAACAAAAATTTCCCAGGAAGGAATTGGCAGGAGTTCTTAGTTAGCTTGCCATGCACATTTAAAAAAATAAAAATAATAATAAAATGGAAAAACATTTTTATGAATCAATATTTGATGATAATAAATATAACCTAAAATATGCAGTAATTACATTTCAAAAAGATTTTTAGATTAGTGCAAAATAATTTATAAAAATCATTCCACAATCATGCAGTGTATACACATCAACTGCATGATGCTGTCAATTACTCCTTGCCAGGTAAACAAAGCAAACAGGTTAATATTTTATATTATTGAGCACCCTTAGTAGCTCTTAAGCATATTATCTAGTGACGGATCATATGTTATAGTGGAATATCGCTAATTCCACTGAACCTGGTTATCCTGAATTGGATGTAAATTATCATTATCTGTGAAGTATTTTAACCATTACCTATGTTTTTCATTATTGTTTTAGAGAAAACAATTTAGTTCTTCACTTGCCACTGTATGCTGTGGCAAGCGAAGAACTAAATTGTAATCTGTCTAGTTATCATCCAGCAAAAGGACTCGTAGAAAAGTAATTTAATTTTTGTATTATGGTCGTTTTTTTTTTTTGTATTTATAAACTAGCACTTAATTGAGCAGCAATAATTTGTTTTCACAAAAACAAAAATGTATTTTATTCACTATAATGTTTTTGGTACTTCCACACACTTTTCAGTACATCAAGAACTATTAATTAATGTATTTTACAAAGAACATTTATCTATTCTAAAACAAATGCTTCAAATTATAAATTATGGACAATAATAATAAAAGTAAAAGAAAATGGAAATGTTTATTCTAGAATAAATAAATGTTGTTTGTAAAATACATTGATTAATAGTTCTTGATGTACTGAAAAGTGTACGGAAGTACCGAAAACTTACTTACTTTAATTCAGCACTATTTTGCAGTTGAGCACTCTCACAGAATTGGGAGCAAACCATTTTCGGTATTTTCATACCCTCTTCAGGCTCTAGAAATACTATTATACTCTTGGAACATTACTATCCAACATTTGAAAATCTACTGTTCTAAAGTTCGAAAATAAATACTTCTTTAATTTAAATTTGTTTCCATGGTTACAGCACTGTCCACTTCTTCTAGCTTTTCTTAAAAAATACCGAAAACATTTGCTCCCAATTCTATGAGAGTGCTCAACTGCAAAATAGTGCTGAATTAAAGTAAGTGATTTGAGTTTTATGCAGTTTGTTGAAATATAGTACCGAAAACGTTATATTTGAATAAAATACGTTTTTGTTTTTGTGAAAACAAACTATTGCTGCTCAATTAAGAGCTAATTTATAAAATATGAATCAGTAAAAGTAGACAAGAGCAAAAGCAAAGGTTTCAAAGTAGAAGATGTTCCTTTAGTTATGAACATTCTAATTACAAACATTTTGTAATTATAAACATTTTGTAATTTTATTTTCAAATTTCATGAAATTTAAAAAAATTCTATATTACTTTAATCAGCATTTTGGTAGGAGCATTTCACTTAAAAAATTTATTATATTAAATTAGCACAATACAGTAACATTTCTGTTCAATTAAGCTCCTCTTCAGCTATATAAAATTATTCGATGAAATTATAATACAACATATATAAAGGCTTTATGTACAGAAAAATTTGATTGGTTAAAGTGTCTATACATTCCATATGTTCCAATTCAAATTTCAAAAATATTTATAATTCTGTTAATTATCCTAAATTTGGATTATAAATCAGAAAATTATTATTAATAGACAGTTTTATTATGTTAATTAAATTTTTGATAGTTTGGTGCATTTGTATTGTATTGGAAATTTTAAAATATGTAGTTGATTCTTATAAAAATTGTGTGTTAAAACTGCACTAAAATATTTGCATCCTTATTTTTATATATTTTTTGGCATCATTTCCATGCATTATTAATGAGTGTAAGACAGTGGTGGAATTTAAAATTTTTGGCTACCACAAAATATTATTTGGGTCCTTACCACAAAAAAAAAAGTTTTATCTAGATATTTTAATTAGAAAATAACAAAAAAGAACAAAATTGCATCACACAATTGAAAATTATTAAAAGAAAATATATTTAAAATTCTTCCTCCCGGATTTTAAATTTGCAAAATCTCTAATCACATCTTTTATTTCCATATTTTTGGCTACTGCTCTGATTCAATGAATGCTTCATTCCATGGTGCATTTAATTTTTATTGTATTTTGATGTTAATTTAAAAAAGAGTAAAGAAAATACAGACAAAGAGCATTTGAACCTCCCACATTGCAAGGTCTGGCACATTATAATTCTGCCACTGGTTTTATGCTTGAGGTTTCATTGTAGTTCTGTCACTAATTTGAGATAAAGTTTTATTTAAAGTATATGTTACAAATAATTAAGTCTTTACATAGCTGAAAACGATAGGATGCTTCCCACAACACACTTCCCAGCATTTGTGGTGTTATCTTTTGAACTGCATCAGTAATTTTCTAAGTTCAGCAACATTGCTAATTATCCTACCAGTATACACCTTAGACTTAATGAAGCTCCAAGTTAAAACAAATCCTTAATCACTGGATTGGTTGTGGCAGACCACAACTATGGGCAACACACTCCCCAATTTAACACTTTTAGATTTTTATGCTTGAGGTTTCATTAAGTCTAAGGTGTACACTGATAGGATAATTAGCGATGTTATTGAACCTAGAAAATTTATTGATGCAGTTCAAAAGATAACACCACAAATGCTGGAAAGTGTGTTGTGGGAAGCATCCTATCGCTTTCAGCTATGTAAAGCCGTAATTATTTGTAACATATACTTTAAATAAAACTTTATCTCAGATTAAAACCTGTTTTTCAAAATTCCAATTATTAGAGAGTGACTTTTGATAAACCCTGTATTAAAAATTATGGAATTATATTTAAATTAAAAAACATGTATTTGTTAGTGATATAAAATTCTTAATATTTTCAATATAATGAAAGATAAAATTAATTTGCACAAACTATAAAATTAATTTTTATAAATGTGATATTTATAATATAAAATATAATTTGAAATAAATTTTAAATAATTAAATTATAAGAAATGCTATTCATACCTTTGCATGATTCAAATCTGTTTTTGACATGGAATGTGGTTGTGTTAAATTATAGACTTTAATTGCAGTTTTAGAAATCTTCTTTATACTTATATCACATACTTCCTAAAAAATTGTTATAAATTAAATTAGTAAAATATTATAAAAATTAATTTTTTAATTGGTATTATATTATTAAAAATTACATTATTTCATTATACAGTAGACTCTCTAACTTCTGAGGCATGGATAATGAATTCTGAAAATAAATGTATTGTAAAAAATTACAAAATGAACTTAATCCCTTGAGTGCTCTATATTTCAATTTCCATCTGTAATCAGATACCGGCAATTAATTAAAATTAATCCTAATTAATACGCAAAAAATTAAAATCATCATATCTTGCTTAATTTTTGTAAAAATATTTTGAAATTTTCTAAATTAATAGTATTTTTTTTTCTCTTCCTAAGTATAAACATTTTTTTGGAATTTTATTTTTTTTGCAACTTTTCATTCCATATATAAGATTGTAAAAACATGATTCTTTTATATGAAATCTTAGCCATCCATGGCTAATGGTTAATATTTTTAGATAGCCATATCTTGTCTGAAGAAAACAAGGCATGAATTGAGAAATTTGGTGGAAATTTTCAGAAATTATTTATAAAACACCATAGATTACATTTGTTGATTGAAGTTATGTTATATAATTATTAAAAAATATACATGAATTTATTGAAATGTTGTCATTTTTATTAATACTTCATATTTATTAACTTGTTCTTATATCATTTGTATAATTTTTAGCAATACAATTTATAAATTTTTTAATTTATATCAAAAAATATCAATATATACAAAAATGGTCTCATCTCATACATAAGTAGCTGTAATATTCTTTATGTTGTTCTAATTGGACCACAGATGGTTTATTGTAGCAACCCACCCAATACCACATACCAACATGCAAAGGTTAGCATCACTGCAACTTCCAAGGAAGTGAGTGGCTGTTGTAAAGCAATAAAAGTGTAATGCCCCTTTAAATGGCTTGTGGGTATTTATGTTTCATTTTTCATGATTTTTTCCTAAATTTTCGTGAAAATGTAACAAAAAATGAATGATTAAGATTTATATTTTTGTTTATTTTAATATAATTAACCATTATTTCTCTATCATATACAATATTTTTTCAGTTTTAGGCATTTTATAGCTCACTATATGAAAAAGTCAATTTTTACTTAAAATTTCAAAAATATCATTTATCTCATCCCAAAACAGGAATAGTTTTGATATATTAGACTACAAAATCAACAAGATGGGATTAAAAAAAATCCAAATTCTACTGAACGATTCCATTCAAAACAACATTTTTAAAAATGCAATTTTAAAAATATATTGGCAATTGAAAAAATTTTGAAACCACCACCAAAAGTGGACATTTTCATGAAATTAACACAAAAAAAACCACTCCACCAGTATGAAAGAAAGGGTGTGTATAAAATACCACTTAAGGATGCACAGATGGAAGAGGAAGCTGCTTATATAGGTGTAACAACAAGAACATTAGCAAAGAGGTTGGAAGAACGTAAGAGAGATATTTCCCAGGCAAAACTAACCACCTCTCTGGTGGTAGAAGCCTATAGTAGAGGTTTAAACATAGCATGGGATGAAACTCAAATAATTAAACCACTTAAACCACAAACCCAACTAATCATAACGTAGCCCACTAGAAATAATGAGAAGAACCAAAAAAACTTAATAAATGACAAGTTAGCTTGGGAACCCTACCAGGCGTGGAAATATGCAACAGCAAATGAAAAACAGAACCAGTACAGTCAGCATTAATGTAACTTTTAATAGTTAGTTACGCTATTCTAACAAGTTATATTAATATTTTTTGATATATAAACCTTTTTTTATTATTTTTTTCTCTTAGCTGTTTACAATTAATTTGCTTGTTTATGAAATTTTTCTAAATGTTAATCTTTTTAAACATCTATGTATAAACAATCAGTTGCCATGGTAACTGCGTTTTTTCCTTCTGAATTGAACTAAATTCGAATGGAATGTTACCTGACGATGGCGTAACTGCCGAAAACGTTTGTATTTTTCCTGTAAATAAAAGTGATTATATAAACTATCAGAATTATAAGCACAGTGTCTAAAGTGGAAAATGAATACAAAATTTGTTTGTAGCGCTTTCAACTTTAATAAGTCATCATCAGCACATAGAAAACTTACAAGTTCGAATAAGAATATATTCTTATGTTCTATTATTCGAACTTGTAAGTTTTCTATGTGCTGATGATGACTTATTAAAGTTGAAAGCGCTACAAACAAATTTTGTATTCATTTTCCACTTTAGACACTGTGCTTATAATTCTGATAGTTTATATAATTGTTTCTCCAAGTGAAAGTTTTTCTCATAGTTATAATATAAATAAAAGTGTTGTATTTTACTGCTATTAGTGCTAGATTTCTTAAGAATTGAGTATAAAATATAGTGATTTATTGTTTCTCAAAAATAAAAAAAATTATTTATCTGATGAATTTTATTTTGAACAGATTTTTGTAATAGTTTTTAAGTGATCCAAACATTTATAAATTTTCTGCATATTTATCCAGGAAAAATTAAGATCTATGAAGTTTTTTGAATAATTTACCTGAAAATGACTATAAACTAATTATTGCAATTTGCTATATCTTCAATATCAGTAATAACAGTAGAACCTTCAATAACATTTCTGGTAAGAACAATATTAATGATTTGCTTGTTGCGATATCATACCATTTAAAAAATACTCATTTGTTACTCTGCAAATTCCACTTATAACCCATTTCCTATTGCTAAGACTCTTCTGATCTTATATTTATGTATAAAAATATGAGTTTCATCTACTTCAATCATAAATCCAAGATCAACTAATTATCTTCCATTATTCATTTAAATTGTGAAACTTGTTTGATATTTTCTGGCAACATTCACATATAGTACACATACTTCAACTAAAAAAAGCTTCACCAACCATTGATTTGAGTACTCAAAATATTTTCGGAATATTAGTTAAGAATATATTGGAATCTGCAAAAATAGTGAAATATAAATAAAAAGATTTTCCCCCAGATGTTCTGAGAAATATAAACTAAAATCAATTCATTCACATTCAATTTTTCAAAGAAAAATTTTTCTTTTTGTGAATCTACAAATATTAGATGTTTGAAGGCTGGGGTATAATAGTAATATAATAGTAAACCTAAACTATTATTCTTTGTTTATTAGCCTTTTCATGATTTAGTTTTGCTTCAATGTGGAGCCTGATTGAGTGCAATTAATTCAATTGGCTCATATCCAGCCCCGAGTGGAGTGGCAGCTTATCTTTATTATTTCTGATTATGTTGTGTTTTTTTATCTTCTAAAGGGAATATTTATTTGTGCTCTTCTTTTCAGGTTCCTTTTTATAAAGTTAAGTGAGGGGGGTCACATGCCACTGTAAGTGACTGCTCTTTATTAGTCCTACAGGAGTTATTTTTGGATACCAGGATATGGGACACTGCCTCTATTTAAGTTTGTCATAGATTTTCTCAACAAATTGCACAGTATAACCATGGGCCCGAGCATAATTATAGATAGTGATACAGTGGGTGATCAGTTAACGAACACTTTCGCAAAAGATTTTTATGTTCGGATAACGAACACTTATGACCAGCGGACTGATGGAATGATAGGTGGGCTGGATGTTCACGTGGTAAAGCTATGGCTTACCATCCTGGAGGATCCAGGTCTCACTCCTCCAATTTTCAGGAGGGGTCCGGGCCCGGCCCACTGAACCTCATTCTTCAACCATCCAGTTGACTCCATCATGGTGTTGGCCAGCCTGTGATGAGCTCTATAAGTAGCCGCTGCCAGATAAAAATACCTCACGAGGATATGGCAGCTTAACTAACCTAACGGAATGCCAGGCTTAGGCCTTGTGCATTCGTGGACTTATGGGTAAGGATGAGGGAACAATAGTTTTTTCCGATTCAAATGAATTCGGAAACAACTTAAAACAATTCAAAGATTTATTAAGGAAGGTAAGAGAGAGATATTACAATATTTTGGTGTTAGAATGGCACCCATATCAGGTTGAGGTCAATAGGCTTGGGGATCTCTACCACGACAATGCTATTAATCACTTCTGAAAAATCCTGAAGAAGAGAGAAAAGCAATCAAAATTGGACAGATTCTTTAATGGAAAATAAACATAATAGATTAAAATGCAAGACTATATATGTATATATTATTGTTATTACATATAAATAAACGTAGTAAGAAATTATATACTTAAAGTAGAAAAAACAACTTGCTTATAATATACCACTTAACATATAAGTTCAGAATCCATACAGCACTACGAGCAAGTACAAAATCGTTTTATTACAGTAAAACGTTTTCGGACCCGTCACCGGTCCCTCGTCAGTACAATGTTTCATTTAGATAACATTCCAATACAACATTAACATAGAACATATTTAAAACGTTCGGTTACAAAGCATTCTATTAAAATTCGAACATAAGTTATTTAACATTGTATTATAATTTAAAAAGATTCAAACAACTTTAAGACAGAACAAAATCATGAAAATTTTAAAAGAATATTAAAATATAAAAGTATATATTAAAATAACAAAAATATTAAAAAGATGAACAAATA
>AYEL01069649.1:0-13995 GCA_000484575.1 Olivierus martensii
GAATTGCAAACCATATTATTCAGTCATTAAAAAATTTAATATATATATCTTTTTTTTTTAAATATTAAAATGAGAGAGTAAAACCATCTGGTTGACCCCATCATGGGGTCAACCAGATGGTTGAAGGATGGAGTTCAACGGCCAGGCCCGGACCCCTCCTGAAAAACAGATGGTTGAAGGATGGAGTTCAACGGCCAGGCCCGGA
Organism: Olivierus martensii; assembly: GCA_000484575.1. Taxonomy (NCBI): domain Eukaryota; kingdom Metazoa; phylum Arthropoda; class Arachnida; order Scorpiones; family Buthidae; genus Olivierus; species Olivierus martensii. The sequence continues at coordinate 206 of AYEL01069649.1, forward strand.
CCCCTCCTGAAAAACTGGAGGTGTGGGACCCGGATTTGAACCCGGATCCTCCAGGGTGGTAAGCCAAAGCTTTACCACGCGGCCATCTGGCCCTGAAGGATGGGTGGCAGAGTTCAGATTCCTTTTGATAAATTGAAAATATGGAATCCAAATCCTTCAAGTGATAAACGGGTGTTTTATTGCAGATATCGGCCAACACCAATTCAGGCCTAAAAATTTGCCGCATCCACGGAGGAGTCAGCTGGGCTATAGAGGAGGAAATCGATGGCTCGGTCGACCGGATAACCGCGATGAAATCATGATGTGCTTCCAACTTGTTAGATTTATGCTCAATTCTAAGTTCTCATTTTCAGAATTTTCAGAAAAGGTCCAGGCCTAGCTTATTGAACCCTATACTGACAGCCAGTGGCGGCTCGTGGATGATTTTTGTGGGAGGGCTGAAAAAAATTATAATAAAATACGTAACTAAAATACGTAGTGCGGACTGCAATGTTTGCAGCCCACGATATACATATCACAAAAACATATATCACGGGTTACCCCCACCTGCTCAATACACTGACTAGGCGGTGTGACTCGGTCTGCACTGACTGCAGCCCTGATGAGTACGCAATCGCACTGACTCATACAATACACATATACAGAGCGCCTATCGAGGTACCTAGTACCTACAATTCAAAAATAAATACACTACGAACGGAAAAAATATGTTTTTGTAAAATAATTGTATAGTAATGTAATAGCTATAATAATTTAAAAATGTTTTCATTTTGGAGGGAGGGCTGCAGCCCTTATGGGCGAGCCGCCACAGCACTACCAGTATTATAGGCGGCTGTGATGGATACTGGGTGCCTCGCCACTTAGTCACCTCCGGTTGGAAAATAGTGTAAAATGACAAAGATCGTTGGCCCGAGTCTTAACTTTTCGTATGAATTTTCCAACGTATGAGAGACATACGATTCCGATCCTAAATTGAAAACCGAAACGTTTCCACGTGACCAATTTTAGCCGAATAACGATTATGACTGGCGCAACCAGCAGAGTAACAAGAGTAGGGCGAGCGAGGCACTTGATTTAGATATAAAGAAGACAAGAGCCCAAAGCAAAGCTTTCAATTTAATGAAAATTCTTTTAGGGGGCATAAAAATGTATTTGCTCCGTTTTTAGTATGTACAAAATATATTTGATCCTGGCACAAGAAACATCTAGTTACAATGCTGACCGCCACACGGAATAATTTTTTAAATATTTATAATTTTTATAACGCTGAATATAATAATAATATAGAAAAATCTGTGTTGTGTGAATCCTATAATTGTTTGATTCTTCAGGCGTAACACTATAAATTTGATGATAATTCGTTTAGGCCAAGTTATGCCATGCAGTTCTGTGCATATAACTGATTAGGATAAAATAAATAGAAAAAAAATCAAGCAGCATTATTTTCATTTTTATGAAATTTAAAAATTTTCAAATAAATATTTATTGTAGTAAGCCTATAAAATTTTATAGTTATTTTGATTTTACACACTATTTTAATTTTTTTAGTTTTATTGGAATTTTCTTAAGACTTGAATGACCCATCTAAACCTTCAAGTAAAATTACCATTAATTTAATACAGTATCTGATCATCTTAACTCTTTTATTCACTATTTAAATTATTATTATTCTAAAAAACAGCTTCTAGAATAAAATGATGGCCATTATTTACATACATTGAATCCGGACTATTAATCAATTCATTTTGTCTATACTTAAAAATTACCTGACAATGCACAAAATTCAATTGAACATTAACGAAAGGAAACAATTATTATTACAATAACTCACATTTTATTTTAAACATTGTAATATATTATTGATATCATTAAGAATTAAATAAATTATTCCTCTCTGGTTGCGTTTTTGTGGCCATCATTTTATTGTATTATTGAATTGAGAACCGAATGTGCTCCGTAATCCAAAATAAAGTGCGTATAGTAATTACTAATTATCATAAAAATTAATTACACAAGCAAAAAATATTGTATTTTAAAATCAATGAATTATTTTAATAAACAGCGCCCCCTGATAGATGATGTATTTTTTTACGAAAAAAATTATACTTTTTATTTTAAGCATGATTTTAAGTCTTTCAAAGATTATCGATTTTGTTTTTTTTTTATGATTTTTATTTTCATAGTAAAGTAACAATTTATATTTATTTTTTGCGTAAACAGTATTAAAATTTCTGAAACATTATTATTATTGTTGTTGTTATTATTATTAAATTTCAACAAAGTAGTAGCACAAATTTAAGAAATCATAAATAATCCCATAAACGACATTTAATAAACGATATATATAATTAACAAACTGTGCTGTTTATCATCATCATCATCAAGGCAAATAAAGCATTTTTATATAGAGTTGTGTTTTAAGATATGAAATCGGGATTTATTCGGGCCAAACTGATTCATAATATTCACTGAATACATATATTTTCTCATAAAAATGTGTCTTCAAAATATAGCAATGGTTGATCATTAATTGTTAATTTTAAACATTCGTTTTGTAAAACTATATATCGCACACGTATTTCTAAAGTGACACAAGTCAAAAAAGAACGTTTTGAGAAAATTGGAAAAAATTCGAAATCAGCCTAACTTAAAACCATTATATAACTAATAATTTTTTCAAAATTTGTAATCTTTCGAAACCATTTTTTAGGAAAATGGTTTCAAAAGATGATGGAGGATTGCTTCCCAAGTTATAAAATGGTGCCAACATAAAAATGCAAGTTTTTGACTTGTGTCACTTTAGAAATACGTGTGCGATATATGCATTTTTAATCATAAAAAAATGTCACTCGACCAGAGACCATTTCACAGAATGATATGATGATAATCCGGAATCGTTTTCGAGAATAAAGAAACGTTTTAATGATGTTTTCACGTCCGGACAAAAGTATCATCATTGTAGTTCGTGTTGTCAGCCTATTTATTGCTGTTCCTCTCGGATGTCGCGTTTAAATAACTCGTATTTTAACTCTTCCTGTTGTTCCAGTTCTTAATAGCAAAAGAGATGACACCTGCTATGCCGATTATATGAATTAACTCTTTTTTTTATCTAATTTCCCTTTTTATAGTTACGAAACAAAGAAGTTCTATTATCACTGCAGTTTATACTCGTTACCCACTTATCATTTCTTAAAAAAATACGAAGCGATTAATCATCAAATCTAAGAGGAATAAAGGTTAGAATAGGTTAAAAATACAATTAGCATTTTTATTCGAACATTAAATAATCGCAATATATATATATATATATATAAAAGTATGCAAAAATCGGCTCAATTTTTTCCAGATGTCAGAATTAATCAGGCGAAGGTTACAACCGAAACCTGATCTGGAAGCAGAATTAATTAAGATAATAAACTGTTATTATGCCGAATAAATATGGCGTAACCGAACGTATTTAAGCGTTAAACGTGTTCGTGTCGTTAACGACGCTCGGCTGAAGATTTTGAATCGGATAGTTTGTAAAAATTTAATTAAAATTCAATTTTATTCCAACAAAGCTCTTACGAAAGTTTGCTATTCTTCTCGCCATTTCGGAAGAATTTTCCTAGGCTAAGGCGCGGGGTATATTCCAAGTCGTCGTAATTTTCTTACGCCGAGTTCGATTGGTGCTAATTAACGCGTATCGAAAATGCCACGTCACTAAAATATGACCAATTGTAACTCGTTTAAATATTTGACGCACGAGCGGAAATTATGTATTTCGAAAGAAATAAAGGACTTAGAACGAATGACAATAGAGTTTGGGAAGGAAGTAATCAGGAATAAGGAACAATAGAGATGGAAGGCGTGTCTGAATCGGTCAAACGAGGTCCTCACGCGCGAAAAGTAATGCCCTGGTTAACGTGAAGGGAGTTCACCTTGGATTACACAGACACACACACACATACACACAGGTGATGGAGACAGACATTTCGATATCGAAGAATTGAAACTGATTATGATTGGCATTATCTTCTTTCTGGGACTCTTCTTGGGTATTTTGGCAGGTATGTCTTCTGACTGTTTATTGTTAGAAATAAAAAAAAAATAAAATACCCATAATTTTTTAACAGAACGGATGGCGATCTTTTCAGTCGCCACGTGTTAAGACCTACTTATATGACCATATTTTAATATACTTGGGAGTTTTATCAGTATCCTTTCGGTACGCAAAATTGGGTCAAAACCTTAACGATCGATAGACAAACGCCAAAAAAAATACTAGTCTCGTATTGTCGCCCTCAAAAACTGTACTGATACAGAAGAAAAAAATTCGGTAAGTCGTTCCACGACCGAGAAATTATAGAAGCGTGAAAATATCAACGATCATCGCGTTATTTTCGATACTTATATCGCATTTAACGCTGATCGATTATGCACTAAATCTCGATTTTTAGCACTTTGTAGTGCTAAGTAGTGTTAGACACGTAAAAAATAGTATACATATATATATCGTGATCACAGAGATTACCAAAAATACAAGTGTTTTTTTTACAAACTTATTTAGTATTTACGATCAGTAATCTACTAAGCTGTATGGTAACTGGGTCAAGTTTATTTGGTTAAAATACTTATCGAATAATTAAACACAAATTTTTTTTCTCCTGAATAATTTGTTGAAAGTTTAGAAAGCTTAATTATTAGTGTCGATTTATAAACGATCAAATAATCAAACTAGCCTCTTACTAGTGATCTACAACTTAGATGATGCGGATAGCGGGTCAAAATAAAACAATAACAGGAAGATAAACAAACTAAATTTTTGTATAACAGTGCGATAGATCACCAACAAGGAGGTGTTTGAATAAATTTTTCATATGCTTGGTTTTTTTTTTACAGAAACGGAAGATTTTGACGATGGCCGTCCATACAGACAAATACCAGCTTCTAGAGAAGTAACAGTACCCATGACGACGGTTTTCACCACAGAAAAAACTATAAAACACCCGACGTCGCCGAGAAGTTTGAAATACAAGAGAAAATACTATTCTATAAAACCTGTAAAAAATTACTAGCACAGATACGAATTAAAATTTTATTTTTAAAAACCGTTTAAAAAATTTTTTTAATAGCGAAAATACAACGAAAACGCCAAAAAATGTCACTCGTCTACACAAAATTAATAAATTGTGCGATTAACGATTTAAATTGCAACCTTGATTTACGTAAACCAAAACTGGAGAGACTCGTTCTCCAATTTTGTTTATTCATTAAACAGCTTGACATTTAGTCATTTTAATGAATAGAACCGATGACTTCCGGGAATTAAATAAATAATTTGTTTTTGTTTGGTAATAAATTGATGGATCTCTTGACAGTTTCGATTGTTAGTGTCGTAGACGAGCGAGTTTATTTTTACCACGCGTATAATTATATACCGCACGCAATGTTGTGTTTGTAGAACGATTCAGAAACGTAACAAAGAATCTTTATATTGTTTAATATAAAAATTTTGACGGGCGAAAGTTCCTGTTTCTTTTCTAGCACAAGTCGCAAAGATCAAAAAAAGGTTCGACAACCTTTTTCGGTGTAGATATTTTAACGTTTCCGTCTACCATTATTAAAAATGGCGATAAAAAACTGTACTGTAACCCAAGATGGAGAAAAATTTTCGATGCGCGATGAAATCTTCTCGTATAGACTATGGTTAAGAAAACAATATAAAATACAATGGTTACAATTGTATTTAATGGATACTTCTAGAATTATCACAGAGATGTCTGTAGAATTAAGGAAGTTCTTCGGGAGTAATCGTCACGAATATGCTTACCCTTTGCACTTTCCACGACGATGTGGGTCAGGGAGGAATTGGACAACTTGACTGCAGAGTTCACTCTACTGCCGTCATCTTCCAAAATCGAAATCCTCGGGCAACTTGACCTCACGGGTGAAACTCGAGAGATTTCGAAGGCTGTTGTTGAACGCAAGGGTAATTGCAACTTTCAGCACCTGCCATTCTATTCTCCATCCATGCTAACTTATTGTTGGATTTTTTTCCTCGGTTTCACCAGAAATAACCATTCTTAAAACGTCATGTTAGCCATCGGATTATTTTTCTTCATTTTTTTAAGTAAGTATTTGTTTGTTTAACAAGTATCAAAGTTCTTTCTGTTGTTTTTTACTTATGAAATATTCTCTAGGAAATCCTTTAGAAAGAGCGTAAAATATGAGAACTTTCAATGTTTGTAACAGATCAAGAACAAAGTTTTTCTATTATATGTTCTAATCTTCTTTAATTTAAGAATATATCATTTGAACACTGAACTATTGAAATATTTCCATATGTTCAGTTCAAAATTTTTCACTTGAATCTTTTTGACTACTTAGAAATTTTTTACATTATATGAACTGAATATACATGATAAAAATCCTTCAAGAAAAGAGCATATTCTTGAAGTATTTAATCAGTAGAGTATTTTTTTATAAGAATGATTAGTCACCGATTTTATCTATTTTCTTAGGTGTTTTTCCATCTAAGACGGTCTCTCAGGTAACGATTTTCGTAATAATTTTCATACTAACCTGGCAAATTTATCGACATTACGATTATTTCAGAAACGGGGTTCTGGAGACGATAGGAATATAAATCTTATCGATCTAGACGACAACATTCCAGGAAGAGCGGGTATAGATTATCCAGTATACAATACCGTACCAAAAACTAATTTCAAATGCGAAAGATACGAGTACGCTGGATATTTTGGAGATCCAGAAACCCGTTGCCAGGTAAAAATTCCGTTTTTTTTTTTTAACGTTGCAAATTTTTTTGGTAGATGATACCAATCTGTTTCTGTTCAGGCATTTCACGTTTGCTTCCCGGACGGAAGAAATGCTAGTTTTCTGTGCGTCAACGGAACGGTATTCCACCAGAGGTACTTCGTATGCGATTGGTGGTTCCATTTCGACTGTTCTCAAGCACCCAAGTATTACCAACAAAACAAGTTCCGCCGTCCACCTTTACCCGTTCTTCCTCCATCGCCCAGAAAGCCTTTAACCAAACCTATACCTGAACCCAAGAAAGTGATTCCTCCCAAACCCAAGAAAGTGATTACTCCCAAACCTCGCCAGCAGGTAAACAGAAACATCGACAAACGTGGAAACAAGAAGAGAACAGATCCAAAATCGAAACCTAACAATTGCTACTGTCCCTGTCGATAAACAGTTCTCGTCCACATAAATGAGCCATATTTAAAAATAAAATTTTTATCTATAAAGCTTTTCAACATGTTGAAAGAGCTTGTATCAGTTATGATCCATCACTCAACGTTAATGCCACATTAACTTAAATGTCACCCAAAATTAATGTCCATAAAGAATTAAATTTGAATAATAATTGCCCAGTAAACAGTATATCATCATAACCATTCATAATTACTTTTTTTTTTATAACTAAAACAACAGGAATTATTTTCCTCTTTTATTTATAGTCTTAACTGTCCCATTTTTCTTCTTTTTTTTTTGTATAATTAATTCAATTCTAGGGAAAATAATATTAAAATAATTTCATGAATAGGAAATTAATACTTACCCTTACAAGTTTTTTGGTGCCTTAAATTTTTACAATTATTTTCTTATATAAATTATAATTTTTTAGAACATGTAACTGAAATATATAATGAGAATTATATTATGTTTATAATAAAATTGAGTTTTCCTATTCCTGCAGTCAATAATTTAATTTAATTAACTTTAAAATTCAGTCATAGGACAAACTCCTATTAACTGCAATCAGTTCGCACACATTATATTTTTATTATGGCAGTATTCATTTGCATGACTTAAATGACATTAAAATGGAATTGAGCTCACCAGATAATTTTCTTAATCTTGGTTTTCATTAAAGCAATTTCGAAGCTTAATTTGAATCAAATTTAACAACAAAATTTCAATAAAAAAGTACTTTTAGATCATAACAAATCTATCATCAACTATCATAGCAACCATTAAGAAAAAAATATAGAATACATGCTTTATATATTATTACAATATAAATAATCACAACAAATTAAATATATATAATAATAATAATAAATATTTAAAATCAATATTAGTAAATTACAAACACTTAATTTTAGATTCACAATATGAATATAAATTATTTTTATGATGATAAATATTGTAATACATCATTAATTTTAAACATTCTATCACTATAGATTAATCTAGCACTTGGCAGAACTACTTTATTCTACTAAGGAACATTTCAAACATATGCAATTAGTTTATACAACAAAAGTTATTACTGAAGTGAACTCTGAGAAATACAGTACAATAACTCGATATTGATACTGTATATATCTAAGCAGTGTTGATATAGTCTTAAATTTGGAAATTAATATATGTAAGATGCATATCAGCTTGTAAACAAAAATTATGAGGTACAATTACAAATGGAATCTGTAGAACATTCTGTTTCATTTGTAATGATATCTTATAACTTTACTTCAGATAATGAATGTAGATAAGTTGACATGGTCAAAAATATTCACTTAGTAAAATAAGGTATTTTTCTGTATCTATCAGATTTTTTACTATTCTAATGTTGCATTTTTAAGTGAAATTTTAATGACTATACTTAACAATACTGCACTAATACATATTATTAGCATCAATTCTTAGAATAAATCTCCTGTAATGCAACAAATCAAGAAATGCATCAATATTTTCAAATGAATAGCCAAATATTTCCAGATAACCATAAAAGGATGGATGGAAGAGAGATTTTTTGACCCCAAAGATGATGATACTTATTGACTAAGTACATATTATAAACTATTGTTATTTTGTTTTCTGAACTTTCAATTTCTGACAAAAGACATTTTTAAAATTAAATATTTTTTATTTATGTACATTTAAAAATTTTACAATCTTTTTATTTACATATTATACTAAATTATTCACAAATCATAATATTCATTTAAAATACGATTAAAAAAATATATTTTTTTACTTTTCCTTTCATCAGCAAAATAAATCCAGAGCATTGATAAAAATAATCCTAGGCAATGATGTTATTATGTAAACAATAAATGATTATTGTTTCAATCACTGATCATAAATACAATTTTCTCTGCTTTGTTCATTTTCAATATAAGAAAATATATAATTGTCATTATTTGATCTGACTTTCTTTGACAGAATTAATTGCTGAAATTAAATTATCTCGATAAGGTGAATCTAGAAGAGGAATACTAAAACCACAAACAAAATTGATATCAAACAAATAACACAAAAATTTTTTAAAATCTTTCATCAAATGAAATTCTGGTCCAAATGATTTTAGCTTCAATTCTGAAGGTATTAGATCAGTGTTAAAATAATCAAAGTAGATTTTAATAAATTTTTTACGTCCAAGCTCATTCTTGATTACAGTCCAAGAATCTTGAAAACTGTTATTATTGGTGGAGATACTTACATTAGTTTGTTTTGCAGAATTTTTCAGGTAGTCTTTCATTCCATTTGACAGCACAATAATAACACAAGGATCTTTACAAAGACTTTGAATGAGCCATTCATTGGGATCATCATTTAAAAGCCACAAATCAACAAGCACTTCAATGGAAAAACATTTCTTCAAGTACTCTGATAAAAATGCAATTACTTTCATATGTTCTTCAGATTCAGAACAATAAACCAAGAGAACTGTTGGATTTGATAAATTTGATTCTAAAAATAAAAAAATATTTTTTACAAACACACACAATTGCAAAATTAATTTTATTTTAACATAAAAATTTAAAAAAAAACAACTGTTATAGTTCAATGAGGCTTATTAACTTTTATTCTCCTATAAACTATAATTCTAATTCATTGTTATATCAAAAGAACAAATTTTTTAAAATATATTTATAAAATATGTGATTATAATATTGTTGCAAAATGAAAAAAATTATGTCAAAATTATGTAAATAACTTTTATTCTCTGATTATGGCTAAGATAGTAATTTTATCTATATAAAATCTCATCTACTCATCTGTGAATTATGATGACCAATAAAAATTCTTTAACATTTGTATGACATAAATAATTTCATTATTATTTGAATTTATTCAACTTTAAAGACTATGTTTTCATTTCTTTAGATAAATAAACTATTGTTTTATTGATATTGATTTATTATTATTATAATCAAATTTTATCATTGAGAACATAATCCTTTTTTTTAACATTACATCTATGAGAAATAAATTCCCACTTACAAATGTGCTGCTCCAGGAATGAATTAACTAAAAGTCAGGAACTATCAATAGTTCCTTTTTAAATATTATGAATGAACTAAAATATTACGTAATTTATCATCTAAAATATTATTTATAAAAAAGAATAATTTATATAAAATTTAAACTTTAACTTACTTCTATTTCTTTTATATAAAATAAATGAGACAACAGCAATTAAAATGATTGCAAAAATAATTCCTATTATCCAAATATAATACAATGATGTTTTCTCTATTTAGAAAAAAATTTAATTGAATTATTAAATATATATTAAAATTTCTATTAATTAAATATTAAAATAAATTTTTATGAAAGAAAATGTCAGAATTATTATTATTATATAAAATACAATTATAGGATTTTCTTGATTTGCAATAATTCATAATTAGAATTTTTGTAACTCAAATTTTGCATACAAACATGATATTTCATTTTTAAATTTTAGAAAATTTCAAACATATTTATGATAGTAGAATGTTTAAGTAATAAATATTGCAAGGCAGTTAATTAGCATATTATAACACTACTTTAAGCTGGCAGAATTTATACCAAAAAATTTTGCTTTATAATCAAAACTTTTTGTTCAAATCTCTGAAATAAGAAACTTCTAATCTATATAATTCTGGTATACAGTAAAATCTGTCTAAGCTGGACACTTTACAAGCCGGAAACTTGCTCAATATGGAAAATATTTTTATTCCCGAACAACTTCCATAAAAATATCAAAGAAAATATCTGTATAATGTGGAAACTGTCTAACATGGAAATGGAAAGCATTTTAAAATTTCACTGAATAAAAAAGCACCTGTATAAGATGGGAAAAATAATAATTTTTTCCAATTTATAAAGGAAAAGTGGTTTTGATTTTGAAACCACTGGTCAACCTGAACAAAGAATAGAAGAATTTTCTGAAGTATTGCACCTTGATGGAATTTAGACATTTATAGGACAGCTTGAAGACATTAATATGCAGGTAAATGCTGAAGAATGTGTCAACATTGATAAAAACTTTTTACAGACGCAGGTTATCAAACTATGAGTGATTTGATCCAATTAAGAAGAGAAGAAAATAAATATGCCATAAATGAAAAAGATGGCAGGGAAAAAGGATTGGAAGAAGCTTTTCAGAAACAAAAAAATAAGAAATTTTGCTAATGCTACAAATAAATTGGCTGTGTCAGAAGAATTTTCTGAACATCTCAGTTGCATTCAAATTACTGAAAAATTTTGCAAATATGTACAATGATGTGAAGAAAAACATGTTTAATTAAACATGCAAAACAAAAAGCTCTGGACAAAATGTGGAAAAGAAACTTTTGTAATTTTTGTACTTAATAAGAATACTATATATAAGAACTGAAGAGTGAAATTTTAAAATAAAACTTGTAGATCAATCCTACTTGTTGCATGTTTTTCTAATACAGCATTGTATGTCCAGTTTATTTGCTTTTCAAAAATACCCTATACATTTTATTATACAGGCTAATACAGTAATTTGATGCTATATTTTATTTATATACCTGTATTATCAAAATATGTACTATTGCAATAACAATGTATTGTAAATGCATTGAATGTCTTTTTTTATGCCAGCGTGAAACCTGTATAAACTGGAAAACTGTTTATGATGGAAAAAATTTCTGGTCCCTTGGGATTTCAGCTTATACAGGTTTTATTGTATATTATATAATATATTAATATACTGTATATTGATTTTGGTATCTATGGGTGCACTATTAAAATATTTTCCAAATTATAAACTTTGATTCATGAACAAAACCTATGAAATTATATTCATAACTTGAAGAATATCTGTACTATATTTTTTGAGAAATAATTTTACAAAATTTACATATATTAAAACTATATTTAAAATTAAAATTTCATAATATTGGGAAAGTAATTTCGTTTATCCCCCACCAATGGCCTTAGTTGTATTTTTACCCGGCAATTTCAGTCTAAACCACATTGTCATTGTAAATTTCAATAGCTGATGTTTCAAGGTATATTTATAAAAAACTATTTTTTTGATTCTGTGCAGTAGTTTTTTGGTGTCTTATCAAAAATGGAAAATAAAATGGACATTTTCGGCATGTTTTGCTTTTTTATTACCGAAAAAGTAAGAATGCTGTTCAAGCAAGAAAAAAGTTATGCGAAGTGTAGGGAGAAGATGTGTTAACAGAATACCAGTACCAAAACTGGTTTGCAAAATTTCATTCTGACAATTTTGATATTAAAGATGCACCAAGTGCAGAAAAGTTAGTTGAAGCTGATGATGACAAAATAAAGGTATTGGTTGAAGCAAACCGCTGAACAACAATATGAGAAATTGCTACAAGATTGAATTTATTGAATTCAACTGTTCACGGATATTGATATTTGGGTTCCACATGTTCTCAAAGAAAGATTTTCTCCATCGCATCAACATTCGTTGTAAGGTTTCGGAAAGAAACTTACTTAGGAGTTGCCTGCTGTCAGTTAAACTGGACGCCATCTTTGTGAACAGTCTCGACTATAAGCGTTTGCACGTTATTCTAAGGATTATTATTTTACAGAAAAGAGGATTGGTTTTGAAGTGTTATTTTTCTTCTAAATTTCAAATGGATATAATTTTGTTGATTAACTGTTATTTGATAGTTCTTTTCTTAATATTGTATTATTTTATATTAATGAAGCATTCAGTTAAAAGAATAATCACTAAGCAGTGCAGGTGTGTCTCATCATCATTATCAAGTCAGGCTGTTGGCGTGTCAAGATTGTTTTAAGGTTAACACTGGTGATAATTATTATTGGAATTTTATAGAAACTGTTTGGTTGTACATCTGCTGCAGATGGACTTGTGTTTTTTATTAACAAAAGTTAACGTATTTTTTTGTGAAAAGAGAAGTGGCTCTCAACAGGATACACTTTAAGTTAATGTATACTACTGTAGTTAAAGTTGTAAGTTTTGAGTTTGGTTTCAATAAAATAATTAGTTGGTTAACGTTAATGGAGCATTATTTTGAAACAGCTACTCACTTGACTAATTGGTTGGACAATAATGAGATTACCATTACAGTTAAAATACGAGCAAGTCGTAAGGTTGATACAAAGGGGAGACAGGGCCCAGACTGTAGAGCTTCGGGTGGAAATCCGAACTCTACACCATGATTTGGTGCTCAAACATGAAGAAAATGATCTTTTCTGAAGCGGATCATAACTAGTGATGAAAAATGAATTGTTTACAATAAAGTTGAACCGAAGCGATCATGGAGCAGAAGAAATGAACCGTCTTAAAGCACTCTGAGACCCCAAATTCATCAAAAATATGATGCTCTTTGTTTAGTGGGATTTCAAGGGATTTGTTTTTTGAGCCTCTTCCAGATAATTCCACAATTAATTCGGAAGTGAACTGCCACCAATTGGACAAATTGAGTGATTCTATCAAACAGAAGAGGCCAAAATTGATTAACATAAAAGACAGTGTTTCACTATGAAATTGCCAAACTTCATATAAGTTTGATGACTCACCAGAAACTGTTACAGCT
>AYEL01069652.1:0-32480 GCA_000484575.1 Olivierus martensii
TAAATTAAAATATATATTAAATGTTCGTGTTTTGTTTTAATTTCACCAAAATTTAGGAGAAAATTGTGAAAAATGAAACATATATTTTCTTAAATGCTTTTATGTATTTATGCTTTGATAAGTTAATTCTTGTTGATTGTCATCTCTTCTGTAAATAATATCCACAAATGGAGAACTGTATCTATTGATCTTTAAATTTCATGAAAAGAAATACCTTTTGTTTTACCACTCCTGCTCATACAAAACGGTATACAGTAATACACTATTATTTTATTGTAGAAATTTTTACTTAATTTTAAACATACTAGTTAAAAATACCACAGATTTCAAGAAAAAGAACGAATCTCAACACACAGCATATAACAACAAACAAAGCTGAAGGACACGCTTTGCGCGCCGCATGCGGAGAATTTTAGAAACTATCGATGTACACGTGAAACAATAGAAAGTTCTGAAACTGAGAGGGCATATAGCACTCATGAATCATAGACGGCGATAGTAAAGCAATAAAAGTGCCATACTTACTTAAATGGCCACAGGGTGTTTACATTTCATTTTTCATGATTTTTTTTCTAAATTTCAGTGAAATTGAAACAAGACATGAACAAATAAGTTATATTTTAGTTTATTTTAACAGAATCAACTAATATTTCCCAATTATCTATATTATTTTTTCAGTTTTCAGCATTTTATTGTTCATGAAAAATTCAATTTTTATTTTAAATTTCAAAAATATCAAAACTGGAATACTTTGATATATTAAACTATATAACTGACAAGATAGAATAAAAAAAATCCAAATTCTATTGGGCAATTCAATTATAAGCAATGTTTGTTCACAAACAATTTTAAAAAATATTCCAATAATTGAAAAAATTTTAATATTACTATCAAAAATGGATATTTTCATGTAATCAATAAAAAAACTGATTCACAATAGCTGAATTAATAAAATCAGAATAAACAGCTGAATTAATAAAGTTTTTAACCCCTTTTTTATGGTTTTTTTAATTATTATTTTGGCATTTATCCATGTCACTGGCTCACAGGCATAATTAGATTATGACCTCTATAGACAGCAAAGGCACTTAAGGGGATCAATAGATTATTCTCTTAAGTTCATTGTACTAATTAACAACAAATCATTCCTATACATTAAATATAAAAAAATATATATATTATTTGAATTTAAGAATCATTTTTTATGGATCTTGTATTTATGTCAATCACCTATGATTTTATCTATATTAAGATCACAAAAGAAAATTACACGAATAATTTTAAAATTTTCAATTACCTTTCTTTAACTATATGATCTAATTTGTAATTGGGTTCATTCTCTTTTATTCTTTTAATTGCATCTTCATTTTTTTTACTGAAAGCTTTTTTCAATCTTCTCATAAAAATCTATAAAAATTAAAAACTCTTATTTTAGGTTTTTCATTACAGAGAACTAAAGAGTTGATTGCATTGCACAAAAATAAGGATTGTTACAGGGGTTTAATAAAACACTATATCATCTTAGGAGACGTCTTCACTTTATTGGGATTACTGCTAGTCCAGTAGAAAAATGATTTCAAGGAGGAAATAAAATTACTCATATTTTATATGAATGTGTGTTTGTGGATTGCATGTGTGTGTGAATGCATTTTCCTGTACTGGATCTTTTCACAATCTCATTTGAAGAAGATACTTTCTTGTGTGTGTAAAACTGGATTTTTTATGAAATGATCCTTGTTAGGGGAGTATAATAGATCACTTGTGGTGCTAGAGCTGTTTAAAACTCCTCTTTACTACTATTACTACTACTACTACTACTACGTAGTACTACTGGTGTTAATATTAGTATTATTACTACTATAACTATAGTAGATTCCCAATTTATACAGTTTTGACTTTTGCAATTTCAGAGTTATGCAAGTGCATAAGTCTCTCTATTTTTGAATTTCCATAAAATGCCAATGAAAATTTCAATAAACAATTTACTTTTTTGTAGAAATATCATTTATGATATTAAGATCTTAATCTTATCACTTATGATCTTAATTTTCTTATCTATACTTAAAATATCCTTGTAAATTTTATTTGACCATTCTGCTTGATAATGTGCCCAATCATATACAGTGGATTCCACTTAATTGGGACACGTTGGGCCAAGCCATTTTGTCACAATTAAGCGGCTGTCCCAATTAAACAAAATAATAATAAATTCTAAAATAAAATATGTAATTCGCCCCAATTAAATGAAGTAGTAATAAATTCTAAAATAAAATATGTAATTCGTATGGGACTAAGCCATTTTGGTCCAGCTGTCATCATTAAACCAAGTAATAATAAATTCTAAAATAAAATATGTAATTCGTAGGGATAAAAAAAATAATAATTAGGTACCTATTGTAATGCTTTAATAAAATTTAAAAAAATAATAATTAGATACCTATTTTAAGGATTTATTAAAATAGTAATAATAATTAGATACCTATTTTAATAGATCATTAAAATAGGTACGTAATTATTAGTTTTTTACTGATCTCCGTCTTCAATACTGGGCCGCTGATATTCATGCTTCGCCCGCTAACTATAGAAATCCATTGATCTAATGCTTCTTCGACTTCTGAATCCTTTCCATCACGTCTGCTACTGTCTCAATTAAGCAAAAAGTTGTCCCAATTAAGTGTTTAAATTTTGTATTAGTTTATTTGTTTGGTTTTCATTCTGAGATTTGTCCCAATTAAGCGGAATCCACTGCTTATTGAATTTAAACATTGTTGGATGAATTAACCATATAAATTGGGGATTTACTATATTTTGTGTTTATAATGTATTACCATTTTTGAATCACTCTGTGTAGCAGCAGTCTCAAACCCATTCTTTGCAAAAGGCTATTTTAAGCATCTTTGATTGGTTAAAGGATCACATTTAATGTATTAGAAGCAAAAAAAGATCTTTACATGTAGTTGTAATTTTGTTTTTATTAATATCTTTTATATACTATTACAATTGTAATAAGTGTGACATGGACTGCAATAAAGAATATATCAGGCTTCAGGTTTGAGATCACTATCATATAGTTATTTAATTTTTATTATTTATTCAATTTAGAAGTTTGTATAGTTAATGTATGTACTTTAATATTTATGTTTATTAAGTAATTTTTCAATAATTTGAATTTAATATAAAACATGTTTTAAGAACATTCCATAATGAGTGTATTCAATGTTCAGTTCCAATAATTTCCAATTACAAGATATGATCAAAAAGTTCCTGGAATATATAAATTGCATTATTTACTGTAACTAAACAAGTGAGAACTGAAAAAAAGTAAACTTTGTATAGTGTATAGGTTATTCTTACATAATTGCATTCATGTAGCCTGTTTTATTCAAAAATAAATTTAAGTTTCAGTGGATAAATGACATTTGGCAAATTGGTTTCCCATTTTGGAAAAAACAGTATATAAGCATCAAATTTTGTGTTAATTGTAAGGAGAACTGAATGAAATTTTAAAAATGAATGCATAATCATGTTATAAAAAAAATTATGCATTCATTTCCAAAATTTCATTTAGATTTCCTTAAATTTAGCATAAAATATGATGCTTGTATGCTCCTCTTTCTAAAAATGATAACCAAATTTGCCAAATGCTATTTATCCAATGAGAAACTTAAATCATTATTATTTTCAAATAAAACAGGTTATAGAAATGAAACTTTGTATAGATTCTATACAAAGTTTACTTTCTATTTTAGAAAAATAATAATTTTATTATTTTTTTAATCTTATTCCATTGAAATTGTTTTACTAAGAACTTAATCTCCAAAATTCTCATTATAATCATGAATGTTTGTTTCCATTGAATTTTCCCCAAGGTTAACACAAAAATTGATGCATGTATTCTGTTCCTTTACATTCATGGAAACCCAATTTGCCAAATGCATTTATAATCTAAAACACAAATGATGACTACTTTCAAAGAGAGCCATATAGGGAATAATGTATAATTAAATAATGTAATTATACATTATTCTGGAATATTTTTACATTTTGTTATCTGTGTTATTGGTTAAATTTGTGCCAATTAATATATATAATAAGTTATGGATAGTGGAGTTTTCTACTCCATAACTTATTTACAATTGATCTCATATAACATGGGGTACATTCTACTTTATATGAATCCATATTATATGAGCCACATATATTATACATGAATCAAGTGCCAAAAAATTGAAAAATATGAATAGTAATTGCATTTTATTTACACTTAGAGTGCCAACAATTAGAGTTGGACTCATCAGAAAACTAACTTATTTATATTGAAAATAGAATGTGAAAATCTCAAATTTATCTGATATGTTATATAGGCCTATTTTATTGTGTTGTGTGAGCATTAATGCAATTTTTCATCACATTATACAAATTCTTATATTATACATGCTAAAATGTTAAGTACTATATTATATGGGAGTCTACTGTATTTTTAATTTCTGATAGTAAAAGTTTCAAAATATTTTACTTGTATATATTCCAATTAAATTATAACTGTCAAATGCATAGAGACTTTGAAAGTTGTCACAAAATCTCATTAACTTCTAGACTTTTTTTAATAAGTGTGATAAAATTTTTTCATAAAATTTGTTAATATATTTTTAATGAAATTCTGAGACAGATTTATCTTAAGAATAAATGATATCTCTTAAACTTGTCTTTTTATTGCATGATAAAATTTAATAATAAATTTTTTAAAGATTGTAAATTTAAATTTTTGCAGTAATATAATTGAACAGATTATTCTATTGAATTATATTACTGTTGAAAAGACAAAGATTAATATATATTCTCTATTAGTTCATATTAAAAATGAGCTAATAGAGACCGTTTATTTTGAAAGTGGTGTAAGTCCATTTTTTAAAACAATGAGATATTACATACATAAAAAGTTTACACTAAATTAATGTAACATTTCAGTTATTTAAAAAAATGGACTTACACCACTTTCAAAATAAACGGTCCATTTAATAAATTTATTTGTTTGCTAAAATTTAAAAAATGAGGATTATTTAATAATTAAACTAATGTTAATTATGTATTTCTTATAGTTCACACCCGTGTCTATGATGGTCAAAATTTCATGTTGTGGAATTGAAGCTGAGAGTTGAAAATAAATATTCACATAAAAGATTAAATAAAGTAAATATAATTCTATAATTAATTTATTTATAAAGTTTGTTCTGAAATATCATCTTCGTCAGTGTTGGGTTTACCTGTAGGCTAATCATGCCACAGACCTTGTCAAATTCCATTTGATAGCTTTTTGATATATATTTTTTCCTTGTTCATAAATTTTGAAATTAATGAATTGACATCAATAAATGCAAAAGACTATAATATGATTGTGGCTAATATGTCTGAAAAGTGTAAAGGCATACAACAAAGAATTGTGGAATTGTGGTCAGCTAATGAAGAAAACAAAGAATTTAACTGTTGAGCAGAGACAGTTATCAGGAAAATTCTGACACCACCTGTGATAATTTACCATGTTCACACCAAATGCTGGTTTTTGGAAATGTTGGCTGAAAAATAACTTAAATAGGAGCATGGAAAAGTGACACTCAGAATCCAGAGAGTTAGAGACTGCTGGAGTGAAGAAAAGGCAGAAGTGCTAGAAGTAATAGAAACCGAAGTGCGAATTGCCTCTTATCGGAGAGTGCCTTAAGTTTTTCTGTTAGATTTTATGATCCAACAATTGCATCAATGGAGAGAGAGGTTTGAATTATTGTTGACTTTATTTAGTCAAATTGTACCTCCTCTCCTCTTATGGGATTGGCAGGAGGACATTGCTGACAAGATGGTTTATTCTTCAGGTCCCCTAACCTGGATTATGCAACTATGTAAAATTGGATCTTCATTTCCTCCCTCAGGCATTATTTATGGGTTATAAAATACAGTATAATATAAAAGAATGTTATACTTTTTCCTCCAACCTAAAAGGATCATTTAAACTAAACTTTCCCCTGGTTTATTTTACAATTTTAAGTGAAATTGTTTTAATTTTCAAAAGTTATATGTTGATAATTTTCCATTATATAATTAATTAATATTGTAAGATAATTCTTCACTATTGATTGCATATGTTTACCATTATGGTACTCGATAATATTTATATTATTATCGAGTACCATAATGGTAAACATACGCAATCATTTATATTTATATTAACTCTTGTGGTGTCGTCTTATCTGAACATATTCGGTTTCATGTTGAGCTGCTGCCCGTGCTTTTATTTAAAAAAATTTTCACTATTTTTTAAACTACATTTTTTTTCTATTGAATTAATAAATCTTGTTAGAAATAAAAGTCTTTATAATGCAAAAAAATCATTTTTATACGTTATGTTGCTAATTTTTAATAAATTGTTTTGTAATTAGAGACTTCCTTATCAAAATTATGCAAACAATCAAAAAAGATCAGCTCTGAATCTTTTCCTGATGTCAAAACAAATGCAGTTCCTGTTTCATTTGTAAATAGTGGGTGGTATTTGAGTTGTTGAATTTCAAGGTCATTTGGAGTTGTTAGGTAAGTGGGGTGGCACGAGAACAAGGGGCATAATTCAATTTCGATGGTATTAAATCACATATTCTAATTTTATCACATTCTCTGATATGTTTATATTTTTTAACAATTTCCAACCAAAAAGATATTTCGTTTTAGGAATTTTTATTATTACCTGATGTATAATATATAGAAATTATGACGATAAACAGATTCAAAAATTCGATTTCTCATTACAATTAAGATAAAATAGCTTTGTTCTTTTTTTTAAAGAGGTTTAGTGTGTATTAAACACTACATACTCTGATACTGGAGTTAGAATTTATGACGTAAGGCTACGTCATTTCCGTTTAGAACTAATAGTCATTTCATCGAGTACTCTTTATTAATTTATATTCTAATATTTATTTTTTAATTGTATAATTAAACATTAAACAATTTCTATTAGAGATTTTATGAAATCTTTCTTTTAATTATACTAATAAATTTTTTGGAGAGAGAGAGCCGCATGCAGAAATATGTTAAATTATTATTCAAAATTTAATAGAGTTTAAATAAAAATCTGGAGTCAGATAAATAATAAAGTATATAAAAATAAGGAAATTATATTTATTCGGAAAAACTTTTATCTAATCATTCGTACTTAATAGTTCGTAATTAATAGTTTTATTTCGTAATTAATAATTTCGTAAATTAATAGTTAATTACGAAAAACTGCCCTATTTTGTAACAGGAACAATTTCGTGTCGGACTGTCAGCCGGTGGGTATTTTTTAACTGCTGATTTTGACTGCTTTTTGACACTTGACAAAATGTAATGAATGCCTTGGAAGGACTCGACAATTTAGGAAAATCATAATTTTTCCAAATTTTTCGAAAAAAAAAATTTATCTTGCTACCGAGTTTGGTAAATCGGACTCTCAATTTATGAAACCACTTACATAATTTAAATTATTAGTTAAAAATAATAATAAGGGTTGCGTATAATAATTTGAAAAAGTTAAAAGATTATTCGGATAGACAGAGGAAACAGTTTTTAGAAAGCCGACTGGTACAATCAGATCTTCAGTAATCAGTGACTCCTAGGAGAGCTATTGTTGTCAATTTGTCTACGATCAGTGTTCTTACTTGTATCAACACTAATATATATTTATGGCTGTAAGATAGCTATTGAATAAATTGATGATATAAATTTGAAGAACGAATTGTGGATTGGATTTCAAAGAATACTAGAAGAAAAATTTAGGCTATTTTTATTCCTTACGCAGTCTAATGAATCAGTCCGCCGTTAATTGCTGCATAAAAGTGGTTTTAATTCAAAATTTTTTTTAATATTGACTAAGAGATATCTCCGTAGGAAGGGGAAGTCCATGCAAAACAAAAACAATGTTTCGCACATTATGATTCAATTGCCTAATCCTTAAAATAAAAATATAGAAAAAGTTTGAACCACATATATTTAAAGTAATATTACTTCTATATAATATAAAGATGATGCTAGAAAATCCAATCGGGGTGTAATTATGAGCAGAAGCGGAGAGGTTGATACTCCGAATCTGGTGGTCGGTTTCGGATTTTTGCGTATCGAATGCAAACGTCGAACAGTCGTCATCCACAGCGTAAAATCGTATTATAAACTTTAGGACCAAATAAAAATGATGCTAATTTATTTATCGTAACCCATTAGTTATTTTCTGTATTTATGAATTATAAAAGGTGGAGTATTTTTGAGGACTTAAGTTTCTCTTCTATTTGAAATACGTAGTATATTGTTACGTTCGCAATGATTTTTAAATTTTCTGCATAACTATTTCTATTCTTCACTTTTACGGTTGCGATATAAAATTAATAACTCGATGATATAGTAAAGACAAACCTCCGTGTTTGAAATTTTTATACATAATTACTTTTGGTAATTTTGTATTCTAGAAGCTTTTAAATACCTCTATAATTTCAAAATTATCTTAAAATTTTTATTTCTGACAATTTTCGTATCTAAGTCTGTATTTACAATTAAGAATAATTTTTTTTTTCCACAGTAAATCAATCCCGATGCTTTTAGTACTAAAAATACCGTAATCTAAAAGCTGCTCGGTGTGGAAACAAAAATATTTTTTGGCTAATACGCGCTAATCGGTTACCAATTAATATTTTAAGAATATAACTGAATAAAACAAATACAAAATTATATGAATTTTTCAATTTTTACCAAACGAGTATCATGATAATTTTTTTGCATAACAGGCATCAGACTCTGTGATTTGATATTTAGATTCGGCGGCCGAGCGGAACAATTATGTAAAGACACGATAAACATCGAGATGTTCCGACACTAGGTACGAAATTTTCACACACATCAAACGCTTTGACGTGTTAAAGACGCGTAATGGTAAATGAATACCGTCCGAAAGGACGCCCCTATTCATACTTTTATGGTAATTATTTAATAATAATGCTTAAGAAGAACAGTCGGTTAGCATCGGATTTAATGTCTTGTTCGAGTTATACCCGGTACAGCGTAGACCGCTTAAAGTACTTTAAGGTCGAATTTAACGGAATAATGCTTTCCATACACGAAATATTAAAATATGTTGAGTTAAAGTACTTTAAGTTAACGGACGCCCCTTAAAGAACTTTAACGGCGGTATTCTATAGCTCGAGTAAGAGTTAAATCTCGAGTTAAACGAAAATTGACGACGTCGAGTTAACTCGACAGAATGCAGAAATCGAGGTTAACTTTTAACTCAACAAAATCAGCTCGACGTTGTGAATACCAATTTTCGTTTAACTCGACAGAATGCAGAAATCGAGATTAACTTTTAACTCAACAAAATCAGTGGTTTGGAGTTGAGCTAGAGTTAGCGCAATGGCCGACTACAGCAGTGACGATGATGAAATGCTTGAAAATTTACAATATTTGCAATATTTAGATCCAATTGTACGTCGATGTCGTAATTCTGGTAATTTATCAGATAGAAGTTACTTTAACGATCTAGAATCACTCGAAGAAAGTGACTTTATTTCCAGATATAGACTCGAAAAGGACAACGTTCGAATATTATTACATCGAATAGGTCATAAGCTACAACCTTTAACTTCAAGAAAAGGTGTTTTAACCTTCTTGAACAGATATTGGTTGCTTCGCGCTTTTACGCGATAGGAACATTTCAAATAGTGGTAGGAAATCTAACGAATTTAAGTCAACCTTCATGTTGTAGAGCAATCAATAAAGTTAGCTTTCTAATAGCTCAACTTTCTCAGGAATTTATTTACCTTCTTAAAACTGAAGTAGAACGAAAGCATGTAAGTATCAGTAGTAACTTACTAGATTTTAAGAAAGTTAATTTAATAATTTAAATGTAAATAAATTGAATGTTTGCTTTATATTATTATTATACAGTAGTAATACATATTTACTAAACTCTAATAAATAGGCCCACTTATAAATAGTAATTTCGCTTATAATAACAAGTATATGATATATTTTAAAATGTGATGGACATTGTTATTATGATAAGCATTCTGTATAATATAGTATTTCAGAATATCTGATACAATCTTATTTTGTGTTTTACCTATTAACATTTTACGTTTTTCATTAACCACATGAAATGTACAAATAATTTCATGAAAAAAAAATTCAGGTCTGAAAGGGTTAACAAACATTGCAGTAACTTTAAAAGCTCTCTATCAAAATTTATGATCTCAGAAATTTTACCTTTGACTTTTATAGTAGGCCTAATGCTAATAATAATTACTACTTAACATATTTTAGTAATAGCATTTCAAATATTTAATATGAAAAAAGGTTTTTTTTTAGTAAATTTATATTTCTTTTACAGAATAGTCAAGAATTTTACAATATGAGTGGTTTTCCAGGTGTATATGTCATGTAAGAATTCAGTCTCCTCGAGGTAATAATGCAGAGGTCTTCAGAAATAGGAAAGGATATTTTTCTTTAAATGTTCAAACTGTTTCAAGTTTATTGCGGTTATTCATCGTGAAGTTAGCTAATGGCTGGAATCTCACAAAGCAAGAACCAATTACCATATTACTTAGCTAATGGCTGGAATCTCACAAAGCAAGAACCAATTACATATTTCCAGAGTTAATAACTTTCATGCGAGAAATTCGTGGAACCAATTATTCGTATTAATCGAGGCCTACCTGGCAAGAATCAACGTTAATGATGATGAGTTCGAGAGTCTCATATATTTAACTATACATTGAATGGTTAAATTTTTCAGAATTAATTTAGAAGTCAAAATAAATATTTTCAAAATAACTATGGTTTCTGCATATAATGCTAGAAACCATAGTTACCACAATCTTTTGTAAACTTACTAAAGATGTTACTACTCATATTTTAACTGCTTTCACTTCAATCAGCAAAAATTAAACACAAAGCACTATCTGCAGTATAGAATTCAACTTATACTTTTATTAACTTAAATACGAACGCTTTTTCATCTTTGTTCATCATGTAATGCTAACTCAGCCAAAGCATGTTTCTGCTAGATTGATGTGCAAATAAATTTATTTCCACATCAATCTTCATTGTTTCTTAAATTGTTATTTTTCATAATTAAACTTTTAATTGCTTATTTATTTATTTTTCATTAATAATATTCTTAAATAAGTAAATAAAACAGCACTAAAAAGCAAGTATAAGTTTTTAATTGGTATAACCTATGTTTTTTATATTTGCAATTATTGAAAAGTATTCATTGAATATATTTGGCCAAAGATTTTAAGATTCCTGCCTGCAATTATTTTGCCATCCTATAAAATGAATTAGTATTTTTAGGTATTATGTAATGTATATTGATGATCACATTCATGTGCGTGCACACGCGCACACGCACACACACACACACACACACACACACAAATTAATTCATTGATACGAATCTCATGTCCTTAGTATGAAACAGACAAATTATATAAATAAAACATTTTTGCATTCAAAAATTAGTTTATAAAATTCCATTCATAATAGCAGCATCCTGCTTTTTTATCAAAAATATTAATTTATAAAATTTTATTGCACAGTAATTTCCAAATGTTATTAATAATTCAAAAATTAAATTTATGTAAAGTACTCTTTCCACTGCTTTTTGCTCTATTGTCAAAATTGTTAAGATATTATAAAAAATAAGCTCTAAAATAAGTATTTTGACATGAAAATAATTTTTTTAATATTTAAAAAAATTGAGCATTTTTTTTAGATTGCAAATTCATTGGTTCATAAAATCTACATGAGCTGAACAAAATCTTTCTATTCATAATCATTTAAAAATCAAACCATTTTGATTTTTAAATGATTTAAAAGTTATATATAATATGATAAAAAATATAGAACTGTGATCAATTCAAGCGATACTGCTACAAATCAACAATAACTTTTACTTTTTTCAGACCAGTAACATGCAAGCCAAACTCAAAAATGAAATAGTAAGTGTTGATTTAGACTGCTGCTGTTATTATACTATCAGATGTAATTTAGTATAGTAGGTCCTCATTTAATATTGCCTCAATTAACATTATTTCATTATTATGTCATCAATAAAAACTAAATAAATTAATTACAAAATTAAAAATTTTAAGACACAGAAATGAATACAAGAAATAAACCTGTATTTTTATATTTTCCTTTATAATAAAGAGAAAACTATATGTAATCTATAATTATAGAAAATAAGTAAAATGAGCATAATTCAAGTATATTATTATTATTTATGAACAATCTATTAATTTAACTATGCAGCGCACATAACATTCAGCTGGCTAGTGGAAATGCTTTGGCTTTCCAATCAGAGTATCCAAAATTCAATTAGAAAACCACTCCGAATATCAATAACTTTTGAAAAAACAACTGCTTAACATAAATACAAAGAAAACCACTCCTTGGAAAATTTAAATATTAGATCAATGAGGATTTTGATTTCAGTAAAACATTGTTTCAGTTAAAGTTTGCTATTTTCAGGAACATAACCCAAATGTTAAATGAGGATTTACTATATTTAGATTCTGATAATTAATGTTGATAATTTTATTATTATTTTATTTAAAAAGTAAATATTCACTAATTTGTAACAAATATTATCAGCAATCTAATATTAATGAAATTTCAAAAGATTGACTTTAAATACTATACAGTGGAGGCTATTTAGTTCATAACATAGCAAATAAATTTTATCACAAGAAATGATATTTTATACTGTGGACAAGTACTGTATATCAAATAGCATTGTCATTCTCTCTATTACTGATTATTTAAAATTATTTTCAATTTAATAATTTTATCTAATTTATTAATTAGCAAAAAATAATATAACATGGATTTAAGATTTAGCAAAAATACTTTAAAACTATTGTTGTCTACAATAAATATTAACCCGCTATATACTGAAAATGATTGTATGAACAAGCCAGCTAATTAAGTAATTAAGCCTCATCGCCACTAAACCACTTGCCCCAACTAAAATTGCACATGAAAAATAATAGATAAACCCCTGTGTGCAATTTTAATTAGAATCGTAATAAATAAGGTGAACGATAAAGGTCTCAAGTAGAGAATTTTACCAAAATTTGTAAGACTGCCATATTTAATATGTAAAAAATGAAAATCAACATATCTTGCTTAATTTCCATCAAAATCTTTTTTAAGTTTTTATAATTTATTAAGGTCTTTGCTTTAACAATATAAGTACTTTTTTGAATTTGAAAGTTTATATGAAGATATAACCAGCCAATGAAATTATTACTATTTTTGATAGATGGTTGTCTTCTGAATAAAATAAGCCACAAATGGGAAAATAAATAAAAACTAATTAATATGCAAATTTTGATTAATGAATATTAAGATCTGCCATGTAATACTTCGATTTACATAAATTTATTGAAATATTGTCATTTTTATTAATAATTTATTTTTAATGATATATTTTTACTTTATTTCAATAATTTTTTATTTTTTAATAAATTTTTTAATTTATATCAAAAAAGTTAATATAAACAAATCAAAAATAAACAGTTATAATATTCTTTACTTTGGCTCTAATTAAACTCCCCCAAAGATATGCTCCTATATCACTCTCAACACTTTCACTTTCTGAAGTGTAATAAGACTTGACAGGAAAAGAATAGGAAAGGAATAACAACAATAAAACAATGAGATTGTTTCATCTGACGTCATAGTCACGTGATCTGGTGAAAACAAGTACATGTTAGCAATAGTGAGTAGCAGTATAGCGATAGTTTCTACTATATATAAAAAGAAATGCCAAATTCATTTTGTGCTTATGGCTGTTCTAATCACAGCATGAAAGCTTCGTGTAAAGAAAAAAAATATCTTTCTATTTATTTCCTCATTGTAAGCCACACATTTGATAAAGTTATGGTTTGACAAAATAAAGAGAGAGGATTTCAAGCCGAAAGCAAGAACAGGAAAAAGAAAAATGGACAAAAAAATTGGACAGTCATTTAATAGATCCAGGATTATATTCCCCATCCAGTTTTTACTCACGGCCAATTATATGTTGCCTTTTCAAAGGTAAAAAGTTTTAATTTGTGTCAGTGTTTTGAAAAACTCAAAAACACGAGATCCCCTTATATAAAGAGGTTTAATTATAGCAGGCTTTTATTAAAATATCTAAAATTTTTATAACCGAAAAATTTGCGGGTTTGTTAGTTCAATAATAATTTATCTAAATATATTGTTTAATTATTTAAATTATTGTTACTAAACGTAGATACGTTAGGAATAAAAAAGCAGAATAATAATAAATAAACATAAAAATAAAAATGTATTAAAAATAATAAGTCCATATATTCTTTAAATCGTACGTCTAATACGCCCCTAATGTCTATTGTTAAATTTAATTGTTTTTCTCGCACCATTTCCATGCGTTATTGATAAGTGACTAATTGACAATTTTCATATGACATCATAGACACGTGATCTAGTGAAAACAAGAACATGTTTAGCAATAGTGAGTAGCGGTATAACGATAGTTTCTACTGTAAATAAAAAGAAATGGTAAATTCATTTTGCGCTTATGGCTGTTCTAATCACAGCATGAAAGCTTCATGTAAAGAAAAGAAAAAATATCTTTCTATTTATTTCCTCATTGTAAGCCAGATTTGATAAAGTTATGGTTTGACAAAATAAAGAGAGAGGATTTCAAGCCGAAAGCAAGAATTTGCATTTGTTCAGAACACTTCGAAGAAAATTGTTTTGTTTATCAAAATTTTATAAATAAAAAGATTACCGAAACCGTCAGCAGTACCGACAAAATTTATTTTCACAACACCAAAAGTTTTGAAACGGAAAATAACATATAAAAATAACTAACGAGAATACTACACTGCCTAGATAAGATACATGATATTCAAACTAACACAAAAGGCCTTTTGTGCTAGTTTGAATATTATGGAAAAAACATCTTACACAATAGGAGTTTTAATAATTATTCAAGAATTAAAATAAATAATTTTAAATTATTAATAAATCTAATATTAAAATATCTAATAATTGCTAATATTTTATTCAAATTAATATTATCATACATAAAAAAATAAAAATAATAGTAAGTTACCAATTAAGTCTTTAAAACTGTCAAGGTAATTATGTGAAGGATAGGCAAAACATTATCTAACATTAAAATTGAGATAATTTATCTGTGCTTACTATAAAAGTAAAATCATTATCTTGAAATACGTATTCTCTCGTGTTGTTATTCATAATACGAGTTAAAATTTTTTAGAATAATATGCATTTCAATAAAATGTACTCGTCCATTTTGCTCTCATGAATGAGAAAAATGGCTGCAAATAAAATTCTCACAAAATAATTTTATAATGTATAAGTTCTTTTGTTAACCAAATTACCATTATTTTTTAAATTACCTTTTTATATTGTGCAATTTCACTGATATTTTAAATTAATGTTAAATATTACCTTTACATTTTATATTTATTAAACATTATATAAGCATTGTAGGATAATTTATTTATTTTTAATAATTTATTTTTAATTTTTAATAACTCTGAGTAAAGTAAATGTATAAAATGAATGTCATTAACTTAGTTCAAATGCCATTACCTTATGATTTATCTAATCTAAAATATTTTCCTATGATTTTTATCATCAAAAATATGCTAATTCTTAGTTTCTAAGCCCTTAACAAATTTATTATCCTTACCATCCCTTTTTTAAAAGAAACTTAATATCTCGTTTGGCCCATCCATTCCTTACAATGAATTAATTTAAAATATATAATCAGATATTAACTCTTATTTTGTTTGATGATGATGATGAAATTGTTAACAATGATTCATACATTTTTTTTTTCATTTCTGCTTTAATATGTGAAGTGATGATAAAAATTTCAGAAGAATCTTCATTAAAATGGACATCTATTACAAAATTTTCTTTAGGCATTACTGCACCTTTCTTATTAAGATCAAACAAATTATTTGTAAAATTTGTTAATTCAGACATTTCTTGACAAAATTCCATAATATAAAGTATTCCAAAATCAATTAAATAATGAGGAACATCGATTACCAAACACATTTTTCATTTATTTATACTAGTAGACATTGTAAGTAAAAGTTGTTTTCACCAGATCATGTGAATTTTATAGCCTCGAACAAAAAGTGTGAAACAACCGCATAAAATGCCATGGCTCTGTTAATGGCAGATCTTTGTTTACATTAGTATTTTCTAATTTTTTCACAAAAATACAATGAGAATCAAATAAAAATAAATCAACAATTAATAAAAAATATTGCCTAATTTAATCAAATAATGCAAAATTTTAATATTATATTTTATAGTTCATAGTAAAGTAATTAAATGGGATGAAGCAAGGGTTTGTAGAAGTGCCAGAAATAATATATAAGTAATGAGTGATATTTTAATGAAAGCAATTTAGATTCATTGCCTTCTGCTTGATGAAAAATTCTAATGTATCTGTCATATTGCACCAAATGCTATTTCTCTAATTCTAGCTCTAATGTTTTAGCATTTACTAAAATATGATGTTATATTTATTTACATTTTTTTTAAACTGTGATTATATTAAGTTTAAAAAGTAATTTTAATTGTAACTATAAGAAATTGTATAATTGTAAATTTTTGTTATTTTCATCATCATCAGTATACAGAAAATTTAAAAAATTGTATACTGTATACTGATGATGATGAAAATAACAGAAATATTTTAAAATAAATTATCTATTGCATTTCATCTAATGCTAGTTATACAAATCATCAAATTTATTTTAATTTTTAATATAGGATCTAATAATTTAAAATAAAACATTTATTAAATTCTTACTTGTGAGACGCTTGCACAATTGAATCAATTCCAATTTTACATTACGCATTTTTGGAAAAGTAGCAAACAGAAAACAGACAGAGAGAGCATCATCCATATCTCTTAACGCATCAATGAATGTAGGATACCTATAAATATATTTAAATAAAATTATATATTTGTTTAAAATCAATAATATTCCTTTAGTAGTAGTAGTAGTAGTATATATTAACAAATAATAATATTAATGATAACAATAATAAACAAAATAATAATAATAAAATAATATTAAACTTTAAATATTTTTTGTTAATAAAAGTGTTAATTTTACTTCACTGCTAGTTGTGCTATTATGTTATAGGACTTTAAATCTATATTTATATATTTAGAATTTCAAAGGAATCATTTCAAATTTCACTAGAATTTAAATTTTATATATCTAAATGAAACAGAAAATATATTACAAATGATTAATTTGAAGTAAATTTTATATATTAACATTAATAAATACTTTATATTTTGAAATAATGAAAAATAATACTTACAAATGATGGGAGCTTGAGAAATGTGTTGTGGACAGAGTAAAATTAAATTTCTAATATCCTAAAATATATATTTAATATTACATAAATAATACAACCAAATATTGAGAGAAATTGTAATATTTAAAAGTTAATTCAAAAATCTTTAAAATTATACAGGTTCTCCCCTACTTATAATAATCCAATCTTACCATTAACTTTAAAACATTCTGAATTTAGCTATTTCATAATATACAAGTAGTCTTTGACTTACAACTGCCTTGACTTATGACCATTCTTACTTATGATGACAATACCATTGATAAATTCTGTAATTGGTCAATGCAACTGACAAAGAATTTGTCCAGTCCCTAACCAATGGTCTGATATAAAAACACTCTTTTTGTGTCTAGTTCTTGTAATTGTGTTTATTAAGTTTATTATAATAAAGTGATGTATATTAATAAATATTAGTAATAAGAAATCCATAAATTATGGACATTTTTGCCTTATGACAGCAAGGCTCATATCAAACCCGGTCATAAGTCAAGGAAGACATGTATTGATAGAAATATTTTTTCTGTTTTATTAAAAATTTACAATCCATGATATATAAAAATATAACATGAATCTATATTATATTTGTATATGTTACCGGCAAAGTATGAAATGCAGGCATTGTATAGAATGCCTGGCGTTTTTATTTTATTTTGATTATAATTACAATTTCTATTATAATTATAATTGTTATTAAATACAATACTATATTTCCTTAATTCTAATATGGTATATATTTATAGATTATTTATGTAATTTTTTCCTATCTTTATCAAACAGAAGTATGGAGATGAAAAATTATTTAAATTTTATTTTAAACCTAGAATAAAAATATTGTAAGAGACCAATTATAACAAAAAAACTAATTTAAACTATATCACAATACAAATCAGCTTGGGGATGTAACCAAATAGTATTTACTAGCTAAATGACCCATTTAATTATTGAAATTAATTGCTCTGTTGACTTCCCAAAATGGAAATCTGCCAATTGCTATGGTATTCTAATTGGTTTTGATAATTGAAGTGTTAACAACACAAAAATAAAAAGACTCCATATTTCAACTTTTGAAATAAAAATTGATATTTTGTATTGGAACTTTACCACTATCTTATTTATGGTTCTAACATGCTAAGTTTCTGGTAGATTTATAATACATTCTTTTTCATATTATTTGCATTTATATATGTTACCGACAATGTATGAAAGGCAGGCATTGTATAGAATGCCTAGGCGTTTTTAGGCAAAGTATGAAATGATTAATATTCTATATACCTTTCCTAGGCATTATATAGAATGACAAATGTTATTTAGGCAAAGTATAAAATACTTCCACTCAGAAAAGTATGAAATGATTATTATTATTATATACTTTTGCTAGTCATTGTATATGATACCTAGGCATTATATAGAATGATAAATGCTATTTAGGCAAAGTATAAAATACTTCCGCTTAATGCCGGAACTAAGCCAATTGGATCGATTACACCAATCTGGCCCTGCGTTGAGGCAAAATGAAATCATGAAAAGACTAATAAACGAAGAATCTAGGCATTATATAGAATGACTGATGCTATTTATAGGCAAAGTATAAAATACTTCTGCTCAGTGCCAGATCTAAGCCGATTGGATTGAATGCACCAATCTGGCCCCGCATTGAGGAAAAATGAAATCATGAAAAGACTAATAAACGAAGAATAATCGTTTAGATTTACTATTATAGATGGGTATTTACACCCCAGCCTTCGAACATTTAATTTTTAAAAGATCCACAAAAAGAAAAATTTTTTTGGAAAAATTGAATGTAAATGAATTGATTTTATTTTACCTCTTGGAACAATCTCTTGGAATCTCTTAGTATTGAAGTAGATGAAACTCACATTTTTAATGTAAATATAAGACTGGAAGATCGTAGCCATAGGAAATGAGTTATAAACTATAAATGGAATTTCCAGAATAACAAGTGAGTATTTTTTAAAATGATGTGATTTTCAACAATATATAAATAAAAATTAAAATATAAGAAAAACAATTTTTTTATGTATGCAAATAAAAAAATAGAAAAAATCAAAAATATTTAAAAACTAGCATAATAAACAGTGAATGTTGTAGAAAGTAAAAAAGCCTTTAAATAAAAATAAAGATTCAAAATGCAAAACCAAAACAGACAAAAATCATTCCACTTCCATGGCATCTTTAGATGCCATTGGCAGCACTAACAATAGATTTAGTTGAGATTTGAAACATCACTTTCTATTTACCTTATTTCTTAAAAGAAATCTGTGCTTGATTAACATGACTTTTATTTATTTATATAAAATTTTTCTGGAATGTAACTATCATTTTAGTGGAAAAATAAATATATGCACTTACATTTAAAAAAAATTAAAATTATTTTACTGGTTACTTACAGATTCATTCCTCATGATCAATATTATTGTGGCGTATTGTATTTTACTGGAAGTGACTTGTTCAATCAGGATATGCGTGCTGCAGCTTTGGCAGCAGGATTTACTCTTAACGAGTATACAATACGACCTGTTGGTTCCACAGGTACAAAAAATCATTTATTTATTTAATTAGTTAGTTACTCATGGTATTTATTTATTTTGCATTGTTATTATAGGTGTTCCTGGTGAACCACTTCCTGTTACTTGTGAAAGAGATATTTTTGAATATATAAATTATCCCTACAAGAAACCAGAAGAGAGAAATAGCTAAAATGTCTTAGCTAAAATATATCTCTGAAAATTATTTATTTATTAAAATTTTGTATGTTGATTTTTCTTTTTAGCAAATTAGAATATAAAGTATTATATCATATTTATCATTTTTACCAAACATTGTTTCATTCTTGATGTAAAAAAAATTGAAAGATCATATAAAATGCAGTATAAAACTTTTATGAGAGAACATGAGTCTTTATTTTATATACAGTAGAGTCTCTCTAATCCGACATATGGTTCCAGAGCTTGTGGAATCATTGGATGTTCAATGAAAAGAATTACATAAACAAATATGTTCCATTTATTAAGACTTTCCTGTCACTGCTCTTGCCGTTCAAATCTTTCACAAACTCTCAATTTTATCCTGATTTTTTTAATGTCATAAATGGTGACTTGTCTCCAATACCATAAAACAAAGCCAAATCATGAAACTTTTCTCCCAAGTAAAGTTTCGTAATTATTTCTGCCTTAAGTGTTTTCATTTTTTACTTTTTCCAATTTGTGACGTTATGTAAAGATAAATAACAAATACTGATACATTAAAAACATTATTTTACAGTAAACTAACACTACTAACTACTACTACTACAGTCAATAACAGTTCAAAAGCTCATTAAAGTGAAAAAGAAATTTTTATTACCGTAGAATAATTATTTCTGCCTTAAGTGTTTTCATTTTTCACTTTTTCCAATTTGTGACTTTATGTAAAGATAACTAACAAATACTGATACATTAAAAACATTATTTTATAGTAAACTAACACTATTACTACAGTCAATAACAGTTCAAAAGCTCTTTAAAGTGAAAAAGAAATTTTTATTACCATAGAACTTTTGGCTTTAGTAATAGAGATATAAAGAAAATGCTGTTCTCCCTATGCTTATGAACGAAGTAAAAATGCTCTGCCGATATGTCAATGATGTATTTATCATAGTTAATATAACTAACATAGGGCAAACTATAATAGAAAGCTTGACTGACAAGGCTCTTGGTTTAGCTCTTACCATTGAACAAGAATCACAATTGAATGTACACTTTTTAGATGTAGAAATAAAGAAAGTAGATTCCTGCTACACAACTACTGTTTATAGAAAGCCATCGTATGCGCCATTGTTCATACCACAATGGTCATCTGATCCGTTCAAATATAAGGTAGCTGCTTTTAAATTCCTCCTAAAGAGAATGTTAACACACTGCAGCAATGATGAACTTAAATTAATTGAATTCAATAATTCAAGCATCAATGTACAGTGGTATCTTGGTATATGTCCTTAATCCATCCCAGATATTTGGACTCTACTACTACTACTAACATTAGTGTACTCAACTTAAAAACTAGTCCGACTATAAGCCTGAGCAACAAACGAATAGCGACTGACAGTTTGTTTACGTCGGTTTCTCTTTCTCACATATTGAAAAGTTGACATGAAAATTTCATGTGGGCAGCATGATAGTTGCAGAATGTCTGACTACTGGAAGTGTCGAACTATAGACTCAACTGTATATTTTAGAGTTTATTTTAAACTTTAAAATCATGTATTAGAATACATAATTTTAAAGTTTAAAATAAATAGCTATAGTATTTTATAAAATAATAAATTAGAGACGGAATCTATTATGGCACACTAAATAAATTCAAATTCGTTGGTGGTTATTTTGCCATGTACAATTCATATAAGATACACTGATAATGATAACTGATGGTTGTAATTATCACTCATCAATTATCATAGCTTATTTTAAATCTAAAAGTTCTCAATTATTATCATGATTATATATATAGCATCATACTATAGAAATAAATTAGAGATAATAAATAATTATTAGAGATACTAAATGATGATAATATTAATCAGAAAACTTTTACTATGACTGTATTTCCTGCTACATTTAATATAAAATAATAATAATATTTTTTAATAATATAGATTAATAACTAGAACTGTACAGTCATACCTCACCTTTTGTCATTAATTTGTTCCAAGACTCACAGCTTAAGTCAAATAAGCTCTTTAAAAAATGACTTAGACTCCTATAAATAACCCCATAACATCACTAACAACATTTTTAAGCTTCTAAATAATTCTACAAGTTTCAATAACCAGTTCATACCCTGATTGGATGAATGGTCAAGGTACAGTTGTATGCTGCGAAGAAAGTTGAATAAGCTTGAACTTCAGCATAAAGACAGTATTTAGCCACGTAGCAAAAGTAATATCAGCATCAATGTACAGTGGTATCTTGGTATATGTCCTTAATCCATCCCAGATATTTGGACTTATACCAAACAAATTTTTCCCCTAAGAAATAAAAGGAAAATGATTAATCCATTCCCATGAAAAAAATCTTATTGTTATTTGCATATTATACATTGATGGGGTTGTATAAAATAGTTTAAACACTGCTTAATACTAAAATACATAAATACAAAAGCAATTACAGTAGATGAAAATTAATAAAAATTTAACCTCATTACCTTTCTGAGAAGAGTTGAATGCCTACTAGAATGGTGCTGATAAGGGAGGAAGAGATGTTATTGTTTGGAAAGAGAGTCTGCTTCTAATAAAACTTCAGTAATCTGAAATTGTGGTGTTTTTCTCTATTTTCTGTCTCTTTTCCTTACTTGGTTTGTTGAGGCTCATTAGGTTTGACTTTCACTAAAAATCTATCCAAAGAACTTTGCTTCTGCCTTTTTATTGAGGCTCATTAGGTTTGACTTTCACTAAAAATCTATCCAAAGAACTTTGCTTCTGCCTTCTCCTCAGGATGTTTCGGAAATATGACATTGTCTGATCATTCCAGACAATGTTATTATGACTTGTTATAATTTTTATATAAGGAATGTGTTTTTAAAGAGAAAAAAACAATAGACTCATACCAATTCTAGTAGGTGAGTCAGTCGTATACCAAGCAAAACTTTTCGCATCCAAACAGGACATATACCGATATATACAAGTTGGACTTATTCCAAAACGGACATATACCGAGGTACCACTGTATTTACATCGCGTTTTATGCCTGTGAGACCCAGCCTTTACTTTTTTTTTTTTCCTATTAACATAATCGACGTAAAGTTGAAAATGAGGTAAGTCAAAGTCTGACTGTATAATAAAGATCAATCTTTTATCATATAACATTCCAAAAAATATATTTAAAAAAATTAATGGCTTAATTCTTTTTGATCATCAATATTTTTTTTAAGCACTAAGCAGAAATAATCCTTTATTTCACAAAGGAATGTTTTTGATCATTCACAATCGGTCTACATCAGCTATGTAGATCAGTTGTGAATGGTCGAAAACTTTCCTTTGTGAAATAAAGGTATTATTTCTGCTTAGTGCTTAAGCTCACTTCTTTACTCTGATTAGTTGCAGTCTACAGCTTTAATAATATTGTTTTTGATCTGTTAACAGTTCATCATCAATTAATTTGAAAAAAAAAAATAGAACTTTGGGAATAAAATTAAAACATTACAAATTTTTAGTAGTATTCTAAAATTCCATGTTATTTTTTAAATTAATTGATGATATGTATTAATGGATAGAAAACATTATTGATGATTTAATCCTTTTGAGTGTTTCTTTTATTTGGATAATATTGCATTTTCATATAAAATTTCTTTGCTCTTTTAATATTTTTGATCTCCAAAATGTAGAAAGAAATTATATGAATTTTATTATAAATCTAGAAAAAACATTATGTATTAAGCAGAATATAAAACTATATAAATAGATCACCAGCATAAATTTGAATTCTGAAATAAATTTCATATACTGTAGTTCTATAAATACATAACTGGGTTTTGATGAAAATTCCAAAACTTTTTATAATATTGTAGTAACATATTAAATATATTTTTTAAACATTTATTACTAAACAAAATTGAGTTTTCTTTAAATCGTGATGGCATTTAAAAATTAGAACAACAACAAAATTATTTTTATGTACATGTAGTTCTTGGTTTAAGAGTTCACAAGTTTTTTCAAATATGAAATATCAAAAAACTTGAAAATATGAACATTAATTGCAATAAATAAATGCTAAGCATTCATAAAAAAGGTATTTAAAACATCTGCATAGCTATGCAATGCAGTATGACTGGACTTTTAGCAGAAACTCCATTATCTGCTACAAACTCAGAAAACTCAAAATGCAGATTGAGAAGCAGAAGCAGCACATCATCTGGCTGCCATAGCTTGCCTTTACTGACACATTAAATAAATAACCTATTCTCAATTTATGCCTAGGGCAATAGTAGTCATCTGGATAAAAGCTCATTTACTTATTGATGATAATGACGAATAAAAATTCTTTAATATTTTTGACATTATTATTATAATTAATTTGATATTAAAGGCCATGTTTTTATTTCTTTAAATAAATAGTCATTATTTAATAATACAATATTGATTTTTTCACTTTAATTTCATTAAGATCAAATTTCATTGTTCTGAACAGAATCCACTCTTTAACATTATCTATGGGAAACTGATTCTTGGTTTAAGAACTCTTACTTTATGAGCTCATTCCAGGAACTAATTAACTTGTGTTTATATATCCAAACAATATAAATATTGTATTTTTTTAAACAAATTATAAAATTACCATATTTTCTAGCTAAGAATACAGTTTAGAAGACAAGACATGCAAAGTGTCATTGATCATGCATCTGATTTTTAAGTTTTCTATCTTACAGTTCAATTAAAAATAAATAAATAATAGTGGGCATAGTTATGATGCTAAGATATATGCCTGTAAAATTTGAAAAATGATTGTTTTAAATAGATTTCATCTTGTAAATTAAATCATTTTTAATTATATGAATCTTAATCATTTCAGAGGATTTTGGATATATTTTACAAAAATTGCTATATACCAAGTGTTTTTTAGCACCCATACCACTCTTTTTTCTTGGAAGTGCAATGAGATAGGAAGTAGGAGAAAAAATTTTGATTATCAAAGTATACCTGAAGAGGGCATGATAAAAATTTTGTGAGCACTTCGGAAGTAGGGGCACAAGGGGTCAACTATGAAATCTCCAATAGAAACCAATGCCGATTTTGGCATAATTGGATAGAACTGTGAAAACAAACAACTTCCGTTTTGAAAGTTTTTCAATATCACTTACTGATTGTGAGATATCACAAAAAAAGATGCTGCCGCATGTACCGCCGATGGGGCTTTTCAAGCAATAAAAAGATGAAGAATCGAATAGAGGACATCTGCGCCGCATGTACCATCGATTGGGCTATTCAATCAATAATAAAAGGAAAAATCTGACAGAGGGCATCTGTGTACATCATGGCACTCATAAAGAGCTGAAACAAGTTCCAGAAACCTTGTTCTGGTGCTCATAAAGGGCTGAAACAAATCCAGAAACCCTTGTTCTTGAGTATGGCTCATGCTGAACTATGATGGAGAAAGACTTGTCACACCTGTGGTTCGAGTGCTACAACCAAGTACCAGAATTCGCCTTAAATCTGCATAATACTGCTCTTTGCTGCTGAGTGCTACTACCGAGTACCAGAATTCGCCTTGAATCTTCATATTATTGCTCTTTGCTGCTTTCAATAATGTTTGGCAATGTACACAAATACACTCTGTCTGATTTTTATTATTCTTATTGCTTGAATAGCCCCATCGGCGAAGATTCTTCCTTTTATTATTGCTTGAATAGCCCAATCGGCAGCATCTTTTTTTGTGATATCTCACAAAAACTTTGAAAACAAAACTTGTTTTTCACAGTTCTATCCAATTATGCCAAAATCGGCATTGGTTTCCATTGGAGATTTCATAGTTGACTCCTTGTGCCCCTACTTCCGATGAGCCCACAAAATTTTTATCATGCCTATTCGATTCTTCAGGTATACTTTGGTAATCAAAATTTTTTCCCCTACTTCCTATCTCATTGCATTTCCGAGAAAAAAGGGTGGTACGGGTGCTAGAAAACACCTGGTATATATATACAGTGGTACCTTGGTTAACGATGGTCTCGGATAACAACATACTTGGTTAACAACGAGTGGCTGTAAGAAAAAAATGTCTCGGTTAATGACGCAGGCTTTGGTTAATGACTCCTGATTATGTGAACTTCTGACAAAATAGAGCTCTAAAATAGTTTGTCATTGCATCTTCTGATTTGTTAGCTCAGTTGTTAGTCGTTATTTTTTTTATCACCATCGATTCAAATCCGACAATATTATTATTAAAATTAATAAAATTATAAGCATAAAAAAAATATATTTAAGTAAATGATAATTAAATTATATAGTAATGAAAACAAATTATTTAATTATGAATAAAAATAGACGTGCAACACTTCAGTAGTTTTTAGTTTCTTAGTGATTTCTAGATGATTATTATTTTAAATTCTGCAAACAAAGTCTGATTCGTTGTTTATTTGTGATATATATTACTTGACACCTGCGAGTGGTGTGACGTCTAGACGATTATTATTTTAAATTCTGCGAACAAAGTCTGATTCTATTGGTTTGTGTTATATATTACTTGACACCTGCGAGTAGTGTGACGTCGCAGTTTCGGATTCCATTAGAAGAAAAAAAGTCTGTCCCCTTACAGTTCATATAGACCAGTGCTTCTCAAACTTTTCATTCATGATCGTTCATACAGACAATAAATTGGCGAGTGCGTGTCACTGTTTGTTCGCCATCAAAAGGCAAAATCAAATCTCATCCGTATAATAATCATTGAATCTATAAGCCGCTAATCAATTTTTTACAAGTTCATTTGTCAAAAAACTCCTGAGCCCAATTGTCCTTCTAGTGAAGATTGATAATTAAAAACTGTTTTCACGAACAATTCATTTTATTAATGTTAATTTTTTTGTAACAAATATAATAAATAAATGATATTTTTCATATTTTTAGGACATTTTAAATGAGTTTTATCTGCATTTTTAATACTTACTATGGGGAGGAGCCGGAATGAATTAATCAATTTTCAGTTAAATCTTATGGGGAATCACGCCTTGGATAACAACAGTTTTGGTTAACAATGGTAATCCTGGAACAGATTACTGTATATATATATTTATTTTCTCCATATGTTTATTGTCAGACTATCTATAAAATATCTCAACTAAAAAAATATTCAAATTTTTTATATTATTTCTTTTCATCCTAGCTTTATGA
The DNA here is from genome assembly GCA_000484575.1 of Olivierus martensii. Lineage (NCBI taxonomy): Eukaryota > Metazoa > Arthropoda > Arachnida > Scorpiones > Buthidae > Olivierus > Olivierus martensii. The sequence continues at coordinate 27,332 of AYEL01069652.1, forward strand.
TGACTATTATGCAACCTTAGAGCAACATAATAATGACATTAAAGATTTCCTGTATTATTTTCAAACTTCTGATGAGATTCAATTTGAATTCCAAAGTCTTTTGACAACATTGAATTAAATAAAAATACTTGTATTTACTGGTTGCCCACTACCAACTAAACCATTGATTTACAATTGCATAAAATATAGCTGTTCATCTACACTGTTCAACTGTTACACTGTAATAACATGAGTTTGTGAGATAGGAATCTGACCTGCATTACAAGACAACCATGTTATAACCAACAGCCCTCTAGAATCTCTTTCAAAGAAACAGGAAAAACCCAAGATATAAATGATGGCATTATATAAGGAGCACTGTAGTAAACTTCTTATCAGTTCCTTTAGCTTTGTACTGTCAGTATATCACATCATTGCTCCTGGACATCTACATGTGTAAATTATTTCTGTGAATTGGTCAATGTAATTATAATTCCATTGTTGTAAATCAAGAAATAAATTTATATATTTGAAATTACAGGTGACTTTAACTTATGATAACAATGTCATTTATAAATTCTGCTATTGATCAATGCAATTGATCTGGATTAAATTCCCAAACTCAATGGTCTGATATATGGAAAGTGCACTTTTTTTTTGGTCTGAATTCTTGTAGTTTTATTTTTATTAAGATAGTGTCATAGTGAGAAATTCATAAATTTTGAGCATTTCTGACTTAAGATGGTGAGGTTTGAAATTTTAGAATGTGAAAAATCTTATACAGGATGAATCCGAAAAACTGGGCAAAACTTTATGGGGTGATAGAACGTAGCTATACGAGCAATATTCATCAGAGAATGTATGGTCGGAATGCAAGAGAGTCACATGTAAAGAATTAACACAAGAATGAGAGGAGATACTTCAGAAAACATTTTAATAACAGGAATGTAATTGATGTACATGTTTAAAGAAATTGCTCAAAAGTGCTTCCACCAGCTGTAATGCAGGCTTCACACCTGCTGGCGATATTCAGGAAATGCCTGGTGTCTTCGCAAATGTGCATCAGTCCCTATTCTGCAGGTGTGAAGTCTGCATTACAGCTGGCGGAAGCACTTTTGAGCAATTTCTTGGAGCATGTACATCAATTACATTCCTGTTATTAAAATGTTTTCTGAAGTATCTCCTCTCATTCTTCTGTTAATTCTTTACATGTGTCTCTACCTTTTACTTCTCACCACTTGCGTTCCGATCATACATTCTCTGACGAATATTGCTTGTATAGCTGTGTTCTATCACTCTGTAAAGTTTTGCCCAGTTTTTCAGATTCACCCTGTATTCATAATTTTCAAACTCTCAAGTTCTGCTTCTTGTATAATAAAACAAGCACCTTAAGCAAAAAAAAAAAACAATTTATTAGTGAATATGAAACTAACATATCTGGTGGTAACATTTTCATGGCCCTCTTCAGCTATATCTAATTCTTGTGTCATTTTCATTTTAAAGGATTCTTTTTTGTTATTTTCATTATGAAAAATCTTTACTGATATTTTATCATTTCATACAGAAGTTGAATAGCTCCTGTAATACATGCTTTAAAACATATTTATGACAAAATATGCAAGTCAAATTTACCTATATAAATTATATAAAAATAAAAACATTACATATTGAATGTATAGTCTACCTATGATATACACATGTTCAATTTTCAAGAAATAAATTATGATAACTTTCTTATCAATAGCATTACAACAACACTGATTATGATTTATAGATTATGTAGATTAAACTTAAATGTTTTTCAAAAGTTTTATAGAACAAATATTGATACATAGAATTGAATTTATGAAAGTGAGGAGCTCTTATACAGAGATATTTAATCTTTACTTAAATTTAATAATAATAATTTCACTTTGCAAATATTATTGTTTATATATTTAATCAAGAAATGTTCCTAAATTTATGCAATAGATGCTGTGTTTTAATAGAAAAAGTAAACATTAGTAAACTTTTTGTTATTTCTTAGTCTTTTCTATTAAATTTTCAATGTGAACTATATAGTTTTGCTCTCATAGAACTTAAATTATATAATAAATTGTTGTGAAATTTTATAATCTTTTATTTCTTGAAAAAAAAAAAATTATATTTCATCTAAATACAAACATATTTAGGTATGAATATGAATAAAAGATTATTATAAGTTTGATAAACTAATGAAATCATATTTCAAATCATTGAATATTTCTTAGAATATTAAACCTGAAAATATCAAAATAGTGATAATGCAGTGTGATGAGTTGAAAGAAAATAATACACAGTATTAGTTTAAAATTTTATTCATTGCTGTTATGAAAATTTAGAACAATAATATTCTGAAAAATAACAAATTTTAAGTTATAAAAACTGTGATTTGATATATTTTTTTAATGAAAGAATAATTACAATAAATTGCTATCCATAAATACAATTTGATAAAAAGTTTTTGTACTTGTTTCATGATTGTAATTCGCGATTGGTTATTTAGAAGTACTATTTAATTTTTTCTGGAAAGAAAACTTTCCTTGTTAGCATTGAAGTTAGGCAAGGCACTTGTTTTTTTTTGTCCATGTTATAATCAGTTGGTACACAAGATTCAAATTCGTAACACACCTTTCGACAAACAATAGTTAACATGCTCACTATATCAAGTTTCCTTCCATGATTTTCCAATACATTGGACAATGCCTGGATGAACCAGGAACCTTGTAAAGTATTTCTCCAAGAATAAAATCCTGAAAAGAATATTTTTATGGTTCTTTTAATGAACTTATTTCAAAAAATAATTAATAAAAGATTGTAAAATAAAACAATTTTATTTAATCCATGTTTTTTATTAATAAAATTTAATGAGGATTCATTTATTAGGTTGTTTGGAAAGTAATTTCGTTTTTTCCTACGAGTGGCATTCATTATATTTTCACCTGCCAATTTCATTCTAAGCCATATTGTCATTATAAATTTTTATAGCTAACATTTCAAGATATATCGTAAACTGGGGTGACTTAGGCCCATTAGGGTGGCTTTGGCCCAATTTTGGAAACAGTGTCGTTCTATAGATTTAATGGTCTTATGTTTGCATCAGCCAAGAATATAGCTTTGTGTAGTTGTGATGTATGTTGTTTTTTATAAAAGAACTCTCTCAGATTAAAGATCTGTCTGTCATGTAAATGTGGGATGTCAATAAGGCCAAATCCTCCTTCCTTGCATGAGAGAGTAGTTCTTTCTATGGAAGATTTGGGATGATAGTACTGGTATTTTGTAAGTGTTGTTCATGTTTTTCTTTGGAGTGATTCAAGTTCTGTCCGTGTTCACTGTATCACTCCAAAGGAGTAAGTCAGTATAGGTATGGTGAATGTGTTGATGGCTTTCACTGTGTTTTTTCCATTCAGATGTGTTTTGAGAATGTTATTTAATCTGTTGGTGTATAGTTTTGATAATGTTTGTTTAGTTTTTTCTGTTCTGTGAATCTGGCTTGCTGGAATCGCAAATACTTGTACAGCTCACCCTCTTCCATGGATTCGATAGTGTCTCCATTTTCAAGAGTGAAGCCTCCTTTCTTTAGGACTCCCTTTTCTATGTGGAGTATTTTGCATTTGTTGAGACCAAATTCCATGCATATATGTCTTTTGAAAATGTGTGCATGACTTGTAACAGCTGTTGTAATTGCGTTTGTGTTGAGGCGTACAGTTTAATGTCATCCATGTAAAACAGATGTGAGTGTATGTAGTGTGTTGTTGGTTTTGTCTAATGTCGTAACCACAGTTTGATGTGTTCAGTTTATTTGAGAGTGGTTTTAGGGCGAGACAGAACCAAAATGGGCTGAGGGAATCGCCCTGAAAAATACCACGTCTAATGTGTATAGGTTCTGTGGCTACGTGATTATTATTTATGGTGACGTGCAGTGTTGTTCTCCAGCATTGCATTATGTTTTGTAGGAATGTGATATATTTGGTATTGATTTTATAGAGTTGCAGTGTCTGTATGAGCCATGAATGTGGTATGCTGTCGAATGCCTTTTTGTAATCTATGTAAGCTGCGTGTAAGAGTGTGTGTTGTCTGTGTACTTGTTTTAGTATTGTTGTGTCGATGATCAGCTGTTCTTTGCACCCCATGTGACTTCTACGGCAGCCTTTCTGTTGTTCTGTGAGAATATTGTTTTCTTCAATGTGTGCATGTATTTTGTTGGTGATACATGAGGTTAAAATTTTGTATAGTGTTGGTAAACATGTGATTGGTCTGTATTATGATGGGTTTCTGGTATTTGTGCTCTTGGGTTTCATGAAAGTGATGCCATGTGTAAGAAAAGAAGGTGTGTCTTTTGGTTCATGAATGAGATGTTTGGCCAGTAACTCATGAAGACAGGTAAAATATTTGTATCAAAAATTCTGTATGCCATCTGCACCAGGGGCTTTCCAGTTGTGAGTGTATCTAATTATATTTGCGAGTTCTTCAGTAGTAATGGTGGTATAGGGCATTTCTGGTATGTCTAATGTGCATGTCTCCTCTTCTGCAATCCAGCTTGCTCTCTGGTTGTGTGTGTGACTGGCACTGCCCACAGGGCAGACCAGAAGCTAGTGAGTGATTGTTGTGTTGGTATTTCTCTGTTTTGTGTTTGTTTAGGCTCTTTAGTGTTTATGTTTCTGTAGAATGTCTTTTCATTGTTTGTGAATAGTGTGTTATCTAGTTTACGTGCTAGACTGGATTTGTATCAGTTTAGACGTTGTGACCTTGCTGCAAGTTTCTGTTTTAGAGTGTCTATGTATTCTTTAATGTGTGTGTTGTGGTTTTCATGGTGTGTGTGTGTTTTTAGTTTTCTGAAAATCTTTCTAATAGATTTCATGAGTTTTGCAGATGTGTTGTTTTTTGTGTATTGGTGAGTCTACCTAGATCAGTTCTGATTTCGTTTATTTGTTTTTTGAGTCGTTTTTGCCAGGCAGGTTTTAAGTGGTGTTTTGTGTTTGTGCCCATCTTGTTTGGAAGTGTTTTAAGACCTAGGTGTATAGTGACAGTGATAGCAGCAGCATAAATAAGTGTGTATTTCTATGAGTGTTGTTTTTGAATTAATAAATTTTGGTAGAATATATGTGTTCATACAATGTAGTGTATTGTTCAACTTTTGTGAGTTGTGAAG
>AYEL01069653.1:0-43710 GCA_000484575.1 Olivierus martensii
TAATGCCTTCCGATACTTCCATAAACTTAATACTGCCTTCCGATACTTTCATAGACTTAATATTGCTTTCGGATGGTCCCATAGACTTAATACTGCCTTCCAATGCTTCCATAGACTTAATACTCTCTTCCGAGGCTCCCATAGATTTAATACTGCCTTCCGATTCTCCCATAGACTTAATACTGCCTTTCGAGCTCCCGTAGACTTAATACTGCCTTTCAATGCTCCCATAGACTTAACTTCCGATTCTCCTATAGACTTAATTAAGTCTGTGTAATCCCATAGACATAATACTGCCTTCCGATTCTCCTATAGACTTAATTAAGTCTGTGTAATCCCATAGACATAATACTGCCTTCCGATTCTCCTATAGACTTAATTAAGTCTGTGTAATCCCATAGACATAATACTGCCTTCCGATGGTCTCATAGACTTAAGTCTGTGTAATCCCATAGACATAATACTGCTTTCCGATTCTCCTATAGACTTAATTAAGTCTGTGTAATCCCATAGACATAATACTGCCTTCCGATACTTCCATAGACTTAATAATGCCTTCCGATACTTCCATAAACTTAATACTGCCTTCCGATACTTCCATACACTTAATACTGCCTTCCGATGCCTTCATAGACTTAATACTGCCTTCCGATTCTTCCATAGACTTAATACTGCCTTCCGATACTTCCATAGACTTAATATTGCTTTCGAATGGTCCCATAGACTTAATACTGCCTTCCAATGCTTCCATAGACTTAATACTCTCTTCCGAGGCTCCCATAGATTTAATACTGCCTTCCGATTCTCCCATAGACTTAATACTGCCTTTCAATGCTCCCATAGACTTAATACTGCCTTCCGATTCTCCTATAGACTTAATAATGCCTTCCGATGCTGTCGTCAGGTAACAAACAAGAAAATTTAATTGTTACGCCTGTGTTTCGATAAACATCAAAATTGTCGAATGATGACAGCATCGGAAGGCAGTATTAAAACTCTGTGCGATCCCATAAACTTAATACTGACTTCCGATGCTGTCGTCGGGTAACCTGGAAGCAAGTTTTAGTAATTCAACTCGTTTAAAACGTCAGCGGAACAGAAATAAATAGATAAAACATTTCTGCCTTGTTTATTGATCTCGTATGGTGAGCACAGAGAGCTAACAGGTGTCGTATGAAATATGCCTTGTACGGAACATCGCACCGAGTCATTTTCTGTCTTTCTCTATATATAGTATACCGAGATTCTTAATCCTTCAGATTAACGAGTAGTTCCGCAGTCTTCACATGTTTGCAGTAACGCCTTTCAACACTAGACTGATGTGATTCCTTTTCTCTTAATGTGCTTGTAAAACGTATACAATCAGAGAGTAGAACTGACTCGGAATTTTTAATACTTTGTGTGTTAAATTTCCAAGTGTTTTGCAACTTTTAATCTCACACCGGACGCGATACACACGGCTGAAGTTTAATTTAAAAATAATAAAAAAAAATTATATAATTACTTATATTTATTTTTATTATTGTTTAATAATATCGATTTAACTTTATATATTTTTAAACCCATAAAAAAGGAATACAGACGTAGTTTTATTTGACAACCGACACTGTTAGAGCGATACACTTGACACTAGTAATCCCATTGTTAGAAAAAAAAAAAACACGGGCTTTCTAACCAACACACCCAAAAATAAGCTTTATCATATGGGGGCTCTGTCTCTCATATACAAACTCAACCCCTCGGGAGACATAATGGGCGTGTTCCAACCCCGTTGTCATAGTGACGTCTCCCAGGTGATCCAGGTAGGTCGCTGCAGCTGTTCGCTGCGAAGTCGCCGCAATCGTCCTCAGACCGTGACATGACTTTTTTTTTTTTAAAGAGAGAAAACCACCCCTGTAGACCTATTAAATGTTTAAATGCTGGAATGACACCGTTCACCTCTTAAAACGTCCACACTGTAGGATAAGAAGCGATACGATCGAAGTGTGGATATAGCATGGGTCAGCTAATGGATATTGGTTACAGGCGATTGCTAGTGGGTGATCTATGGTATATACTTAGTCTAGCTTCTAAGCGAATATATTGATTCACTCTACTGTCACGAGATGAAACGTTTTTATACCTAATTGGTAGAGGTTCTTATACGCCAGCTTGGCTCCCACTAACAAATTATGACGATAAAAAGCCATTTTTTTTTTAAACACCACCTGAAGTGAAATTTAATAACGAATTTTTAACAGTAATCCTTTCCAAATTTTCCGTGCTTAATCCAACTGGGACCATCAAAATATATCAATTGGGTCGAACAAGCGAGTTCGATTGAGTCTAATTAGTTAGAGAGAGAGAGATAATCTTGTGTAGAGATGATACGCAACAGTTCGCTTTCTCGACTCTGCAAAGTATACTAAGCTGACTACAGTAGCTCATAATTGCTACATACTGAGTTCGATACTTAAGCTTTTACTCTTCAACCTATCGGTTGTCATAGAAACCAGCGAGTTTAGACAGTTATATACATTCTTGGAAGTTGTTTCGTACTCAAGGGAGGAGCTGAAACGTTTAGATAAAAGACCATGTATTATTATCTTTCCCCGATTTTCTACTCCTAAGAAAATTGTTAAGACCATGAAAATGTAAAAGTAAATTGTTACAGTCGTTAGAAGAAAACCAGGAAAGGAAAAAAAAAAAATTAAAATGCTGAATTGTTAATGATTTCGACTTCGTGACAAAGTGGCAAAATTATCTGCGAGAATAATGATTAACGAGATTTTCCCAATAAAAATCACTGACTACCTTTACTCCACGATCGGAAACGTGTAGATATACATATATATATATATATATATACTGCCTTCCGATGCTCCCATAGACTTAATATTGCTTTCGGATGCTTCAGAATGTAAAAGTATTCATATATATCACTGAATACTTTTATATTCTAAAGATATCACTGATTACCATGGCTATCTGGGTATCAGAAGCTTGTATAACATTCCATGTACGCATATCTATTAATAAAATAATATAATAGGCTTTATATCCATCTGTGCATGTAACGAATCATTAATGGATTGACCGTCCGCAAAAGTTATTAATTAATTAACAAAGAGAGAAAAAAAAATAATAAAAATATGAGAAACTGCTTGATTACTGTGTAATCCTTAACTTCCGGATGCTGATTGTTACGTAACCTCTAACGGTGACGTAGCAGAAGAGGAAACTTTACATTTTTTCGAAAGAACCGTTCTCTCTCTCTTGTGTGTGTTCGGGAAAACGCCACTAACCCACGTGATTCTTTTCGGGCGTGGTTGTGCCTGTGACGTCATAGAGGCAGGGCTTTCGGTTTAGCAGACGCGCATCAGCGGTATCAGTGGAGCTGAGGTGCCGCGTATATGTAGGTAGGAACGAGCGGAGATACTGTGTGTGAGATAGACACCGGCCCTCTCTCCGTAGCACTCACATCACAGCACCTACGTTAGCACAAGCACCCGTGCACCCATAGTTGGTGATTTTCTACTGGTTTGTATCGTCCTCTGACACTATAATGTCCACATCTACAACAGAGAGTTCTATGACGCTCAGTCAGAGTATGGACTCAGTCAATACCGCAACCGAAGAAGAGGTGAGTGAAGTTTAGGTGTTTACACGTTGACCAGGTGTGTTAGTCTAAGCCTAACACATCTAAAGGTGTTTTTTTTTCCTCGTTTTATATAAAAATTTCTACATATATCCGTAAGAAAAGCGAACAAACTATATAATATAGAATATATACTTAGCATTTTTATTTAACAAAAAAAATGATTAAAATATATATTTCCTATATAAAATGTACATTTTTTTAAACTTAATTTTTAATTTTTGAGTATAATTAGCGTTAATTAAATGCAAAACACAGGTAAAAATGTATGGAAACATCTCAAAATTACCTGTTTAAAATTTTTATATTCCTACTGGAGAGATATTCGACAAGGAATTTATATAGTCTATAACTTGCGTGTGAAATTTTTTAACTGTATTTTATTTTTTAAAAACGAAAAAAAAAATAATAATATTTTTATCTTGTTTTTCTTCCCAAATTCCTCTTTAGAGAAATAACTTTATGCTAAGGAACTCCATAAAAGTAGTTTTTATATCCATTTTTCTTTTTTTTTTCTTATGATATATATATATATATACATTTTTACTTACATCTAGATTTAATGTTTGAAAACTAAAAATGCAATTTTGCAAGTATTAAAAAATTTTTATTAATTAAAATTTTCAACACATTTACTTTTCCGAAAACGTTTTGTTTACCTTTACGGTTATAAGCAATATTACAGTTTTAAGTATTCAGAACGAAAAAGTTATATAGTGTTTGTTTGTTTTTTTTTTTTAGAAGGTGAAAGTGTTTTCTGTGTTCTGTCCGCTCTCTCTCTCTCTCTTTCTCTCCTGTGCGTTTCCGGTCCCCCCGTCTCTCCACACTCACACTGAAGAATGTCGACAAGACTATTGTGTCGACTTGAATGTACGTGGACAGGAAACCGGGACACAATACCTGGACAGTGCTTTTCACCTGGCCTCCCCACACTTTCCAGATTGCGCGGCTACCGAAAACCATCCGAATGTTGTGAAGACAGGATATAGGGCCAGTTGTCTACGGTTGGCTAGTACCACGTGATATGGCCCGCTGCCTTCACACAGAAAGAAGGGGGGTTGCCCGGAGATTGGGTGAAGAACCTCCTCTTCATCGTTGACCTAACTTAACCTTGCCATGGGTGGAGAACCGAGATTTTTTAGAGCAGAAAAGGTTTGATACGGATCGAGATACACTGAATAAATAGGAAGCTTTCTTACGTTTACAACAAATTTATTCAACTTTTTTTTTCTTCTTCTTCTTCTCGCTGATCGAATTTTTCTCGTGTTCATCCAACTAAATTGTTATAATCTCTTTATTATTGTTTAAACATGACTCTTAATGTGTGCCAGACTAAAGATTTTCCTCCATACTAGCTAAAAAAAACGAAAAAAAACGTGTAGGATTAAGACAATACAACGTAATCAATATTTTAATCTGCAGGGTACTCGACTTAAGTCCACAATAAATCGAGAAATTGTTTGTGTTTCTAGATGCATTCATCACATTCGGGATTATATATATTTTTCTTTAATTTTCTTGATAGTTATAAGCATAAAACCCTTACAGTTTTATGTGTTATTTACAAAAATTAAGTTTAATAGATGAAAACCATCTCTGAGATACCAGTGCATACATAATTTTCTGATAGTTATAAGCATAAGCCCCTTACAGTTTTATGTGTTATTTACAAAAATTAAGTTTAATAGATGGACACCATCTCTGAGATGCCTGTGCATACATAATTTTCTGATAGTTATAAGCATAATATGTGACTGATTCAAGGTGGATAGAAATATTTAATCACATTTTGATACGAATAACATATCATTCAGGAAGATTAAGAAAATAGTTGAATTTGCATTATGCTTGACTGGCACCAATAGAACATTTTTCGGTGCCCCTTACAGTTTTATGTGTTATTTACAAAAATTAAGTTTAATAGATGAAAACCATCTCTGAGATACCAGTGCATACATAATTTTCTGATAGTTATAAGCATAAGCCCCTTACAGTTTTATGTGTTATTTACAAAAATTAAGCTTAATAGATGAAAACCATCTCTGAGATACCAGTGCATACATAATTTTCTGATAGTTATAAGCATAAGCCCCTTACAGTTTTATGTGTTATTTACAAAAATTAAGTTTAATAGATGGACACCATCTCTGAGATGCCTATGCATACATAATTTACTGATAGTTATAAGCATAAGCCCCTTACAGTTTTATGTGTTATTTACAAAAATTAAGTTTAATAGATGGACACCATCTCTGAGATGCCTGTGCATACATAATTTACAGTCAAAACTTTATAAAACTCCACATAATTAGTAAATATATATATATTTATTTAAATAAATTAACGTCTGACAGAAATTTGAGACCATAAATTATTTTAGCGAGGTTCAAACAGGCAGACGTCACACGTGAGACTTCAACGTGTCTTCGCTTACGTTCCCAGTGGAGAAAGAGTAGCAAAGGGAAGCTAGACGTGACAGGTGTGCTGAAAACGAATCACCTGCATCTATAGTGACGAGAACGGGAATGGGAGGAAAAGAGTAGTTCGATAGTTTGCTATTGATCGAATAGGGAACGAAGAGAGAGAGAGAGTGTCCCATCCGGGACCAAATCTGGTGACAGGTAAAACATCCTAAGGCGACATCATTATCCTGCCTTTTCTCCTTTCTAAATATGGTCCCAATTTCCGTTCGTTATACTTAAACTCATTCATATATCGGAATTTAGTCGGTTACCTTGCAAATTTTATAAATAAAAAAAAAAATCTACAAAAAATTGCTAAAGTAAAAATTCACTTTTAGCGTTTTTAGAATACTAAAGAGCGGTTTCGTTTCTTATAAATTTTAAAATTTCGTATGAATTTTTAATCTTAACAAAATAAACACAAGTTTTTATTGTTTCGGAAATATTGACTTAGCTCGTCTGTGTGTCTGAATGATAGAATGCATAGTTTTAATTAAAATAAAATTACTCAAACAGTAGTTTTATCGAATTCAATATAAGTAGAACACTACAGTATATTCTCGAAACGTCATGGCGAGGGGGAGATTTTTATAGATGGGGTAGAAGATAATTTCCGTATTAGACGAATTAAAATTCAAGTTGGAAGGACGAATTAGTCGTCGTCTTTTTTTTTTTTAATCTGAAAATCTGTTACTTGTTGAACACCTCCCAGATCCATTCAGTTCATTGACAAGAGGGGTTGTACTTTCATTTAGCTTCAACTCTTACCGCTGTGCGTATAAGAGACCCTTCTTTGTGTTTCCATATCTGTGTTGCTTGGTAACACTGAGTTACCATGGTAACAGACAGCCGCCACAACTGATAAGTGTACAAACAGGGGGAATGCCTAGTATAGGTAAGTATACATTGGATCCCGTACAATAAAGAGTATGATTGATTATATGCTACCTGCCAAATAATGAGTTAAGTGACCTTATTTATAATCATTTGCAAAGTGGAAGAGTTATTATTTTTGAAGTCTTTATAAGGTTTTCGTGATAGGTTCGTTTAGATTTTTAGAAGAGGGGAACAGGAAGTGTGTGTATGTATCTCGTTTCCAAGAGCGACTGACGATGAAATTGTTGTCTCTATGTGTTAAAATTCGAAAATTTAAAAACGCCTTTACCTTATTAAAAAACAATGCAGGTAGAGAAACAAAAAAATGGCCACACGACAAATAAACATTTTTCGAAGTTTGCATTGTTTTGTTTATACACCTGTTGTTGCTTAGCAATCAAACTTTGCAAAACACGCAAATAAGCAACATCAGATACTGCAGGTAAAACATTCTTTGACGTTTTTTTTCTCCTCCCCTGTAAAAAATGTGAGGATTATAAAAACAGAATTGTTTGTTTTTTTCTTTTATTATTATTATAGACATGTTTTCGGTTGATGCATCGCTTTATTCTAGAATAGACTATTGTTTTTTTTTTTTCCTTTTATTATTATTATAGACATGTTTTCGGTTGATGCATCGCTTTATTCTAGAATAGACTCCATTTTTAAAAGCAGGAGAAGAAGAAGAAGAAGAAGAAGATTATCTATCGAATTGTACTCGTTACTGCTAAAACTGTTCTTCACTTTTTTCTGCGAGCGTGGTCTTTAAGAAAACAATAAAAACGAAATTTTCGATAAATATTTTGCCTTATTTATCCGACAAAAAAAAATCCCAATTTTTAATTTTTAATTATCCGTATCAACGAAGACACACCGTAAAGTTATCTTGATTAGCAGCAGCAAAATAACGTCACTAGCATTTTAACTAATTAATATGCACCATATGGGAGGGAAAATTTTAGGGAAGAAATCGTCGCTAATGGATACTTGATGCGACGAAAAATCATTCGAAAAGCTGAATTTTATATCAAAGAAACTTATAATTTCATTAAGGGATATTTGTTTACAGTAATATCTGAAATTAAAAAAAAAAAGAAAAAAAAAATTAGTAATATTCTATCCCATCAACTCTTCATCATTTTGCAATTAGTGGGTCATTTTTCAAGCCTTACAACCTCGTGTTATCGACTGATTGCTTAAAAAGAAACCAAAGTTTTTTCTTCAAAACCCCAACAAACTACATATATTAACTACGCTAATTGATGCAAAATCATTAGGATATTTTCGTTTTTAAATACCGATTTCTCTCTCTCTCTTTCTTTAATAAATAAAAATGACCTTTATAAAGCTTGTCTTCTTTTTATTTTCGAATAATTTACAATTTTGTGCTACCTTTACGGAAGGAAACAGGCAGAAAAATCTTTTTATTATCTTTATTATCGATAGAATTGTATGTTTTAATGTAGCTGACTTGTTTCTAATGAACTGTCAACAAGTTTTAGAAAAAAAAAAAACGTATCCATGGTAACCATTTGTACCATTTATCTTAGATTGTGATTAGCATGTTATGCGCTAATGTTAATAACGTACTTAGTTGATATATACTTGGAACACGATGCATCATAAAGCGAGTAATTTGTTAGGAAACATCTTATTGGTTTTCTAATTAGATTAAATATTAGATATATATATATATATGCCAATTAAATATTTTTAATCACGCAATTTTTAATGCGCAAGTTAAAAATGTTAAAAGATTTCTTAATCAAAGTTTATAAACTTTGATTAAGAGATCATAACAAATATTTATTGTTTGTATGACTTGACTGAAACTGGTATTTAAATCTGCGACATCGAGTAGTAAAGTTTGATTAAGAGTGGATCATTAGCAATGTTTATTGTTTGTATGACTTGACTGAAACTGGTATTTAGATCTGCGACATCGAGTAGTAAAGTTTGTAAACTGATTAAGAGGGGATCATAAGAAATATTTATTGTTTGTATGACTTGATTGAAATTGGTATTTAAAACTTGCAACATCGAATAGTAAAGTTTGATTAAGAGGGGATCATTAGCAATGTTTATTGTTTGTATGACTTGACTGAAACTGGTATTTAGATCTGCGACATCGAATAGTAAATACTGATTTCAATGAAATCATACAAACAATAAACATTTCTTATGATTCTCTCTTAATCAGTTTACAAACTTTACTACTCGATGTCGCAGATTTTAAATACCGATTTCAATCAAGTCATACACAAACTTTACTACTCGATGTCGCAGATCCAAATACCGATTTCAATCAAGTCATACAAACAATAAACATTTCTTATGATCTCCTCTTAATAAAACTTTACTATTCGATGTCGCAGATCTAAAGTTTGATTAAGAGGAGATTATAAGAAATATTTATTGTTTGTATGACTTGATTGAGAACCAGTATTTAAAACTTGTGACATCGAATAGTAAAGTTTGATTAAGAGGTGATCATAAGAAATGTTTATTGTTTGTACGAGTTGATTGAAACCGGTATTTAGATCTGCGACATCGAACAGTAAAGTTTATAAACTGATTAAGACAGGATCATAAGAAATATTTGTTGTTTGTATGACTTGATTGAAATCGGTATTTAAAACCTGCGACATCGAATACTAAAGTTTGTAAACTTTGATTATGAGATCATAAGAAATATTTATTGTTTGTATGACTTGATTGAAAATTTTACACCTGCGAAGTTATTTTTATGTTGAATTTTTCTTGTTTGCTCTTCTCTTTTTTAAGTTAAATCTAGTTGCATCTCTTCGTTGTTAACACCTTATTTCTATCTTAATGCTGTTTTTTATCCTCTGCATAAGATACTATTTTAATGTAGATCATATAAGGCTTTGGAATTTTGAGATTTAAGCCAAAAATAAATATACTTTTGATCACTTAATTATGCGAGAATCTTAAGAAATATTTATTGTTTGTATCGTTTAGTTAAAACGATTAATCTACTCCGGATAATACATGTTCGAAAGTTCAGATAAACGATAGTTTCGATCACAAGAAGTGCCGCCATGATTTATAACCGAAGAGTTTGGCATCCTCTTTTACGATAATCATCCTTTAAATGCTCTCTTTTATGATGATAATCAGATATATATTTTTTTTAAAAACTGTACAGTTTGCCTAGATAATATACATTTTCCACTTGGTAGAAAGTTATTGTCTTTATCTTCATAATCCTGCGATTCTTATCGTCGGATTCGAAAAAATCAGATAGTTTTATCTTTTCAATTTGCATCCTACAATTTTTTTTTTTACAGATTATCGAATATTTGAAAGGCTTCTTTTTTCAGGTAAAGGATTAGAGAAATTTTTCAATTTTGTTCCTAAAGTAGCCGTCGCTCAATTTGAAAGAATGAGAGAGAAAGTGGATTTAAAGAATGCGGTTTATACATTCTCCAAAATTGCATATTTATTACTTATCGAATACATTTAGAGAGTTTAATTTTATCATTTCACGTCCATCCTAAGAGATGCCTGTTCATTTAATTTCTGGTTTCGGCTTATTGAGCCGGGTACAATCGGAAGCTATGCACCGTATTAATTAACTAAATCACACTTACTTGGCATAGTTATCATACTATTCAGTTAGCAGGTAGTTAATCAATACCTCGACTACAACCTAGTATAACTAATCTTAAATAATCTTCTGCATTTAAATCCTTGCTTTTACAAATTACTAATTTCTATAATTGTTGTTTCCTTTGTATAGTAAATAATGGAAGATCATAAACGATCTTTTTTTCGGTTCTTTTACGCGTTTTGTTCGTTTGGAAACCTTTCGTTTGTGTTCCATCGCTGTGGATTCATCTCTTGTGAACGTACATCAACGAACAGGGATTAATGCTACATTAGTGACAATATTAGACTAGTTGAGAATTATTCGATATATATAATAACACGAAACTTAACTTTCCAGATTTAGAAACGATACTAGAACAATTATTGTGATTATTATGAGGTCAACTTAATCGACTTTCGAGTTTAGAAGAGAAAATTTTACACCTGTGAAGTTATTTTTAAGTTGAATCTAGTTGTTAGCAACTTATTTCTGTTTTTTTATCATCCTGTTCACACACAAGATATTGTTTTATCGTAATTCATAAAAGGACTTTAAAAATTTCGAGATTTAAAGCCGAAAATAAGTAATTTTGATCACCTAGTTATGCGAGAAACTAGTCAATCAAGCGGCAACATGTATTAATTAGCGGCAAGGGATGGCAAAGGTTCTAATAATTATCGCGTCACCCAACTAATGGTGTATAAAGCAGAGTATACATTAACAAGGCAGAAGTTTTCAGTAGCAGACTTTCAATGGATTAGCGGTTGAACAGCGGAGGTCTCAGGTTACTAGCATTTTGGGAGCCATTTAATACTGCATTATGACTACTACTAGAGATTCTTGGCTGATGTCCTAGACGCGTTTAGAGCTTCTTTAGTGCGACTAGGCGCTTAGAACTGCAGTCAATACATCTGTCACAAGTCGCTTTGCCCGTAATCTCTATTTCAGACGTTTGCAACGATTACGAGTTTTAATGTTTCGTCAATTCGTCTCTTTACATCTTCACTTTTTCGGTTGTAGTAGTAAAAAAAAAAAGTATTCTGCAGTTAAAACTTAATTAAATATAGATAAACAACGAGTAACAAATCTGTTTTTAAGTTTTAGAATCCCAGATATTCGCTTTTTTTGCTAGAGGGGAAGAGGAAAAAAAAATCTATCCAGTCGAGTTATTTTATATCAAATCTCGGATTTGATACGAAAGGCGTTAAGCAATAGGAGATATATATA
Organism: Olivierus martensii; assembly: GCA_000484575.1. Lineage (NCBI taxonomy): Eukaryota > Metazoa > Arthropoda > Arachnida > Scorpiones > Buthidae > Olivierus > Olivierus martensii. The sequence continues at coordinate 11,816 of AYEL01069653.1, forward strand.
TATATATATTCCCATCTGCGGTTGTTTAATGTCCGTGCTTGTAAAGTAAAGATACTATCGCTTTTTAAAACACAGTCAAAAAAAGACAACAGTGAAAAGACGTTCCGCAGAGAGCACAGAATCCTCTCTCTGGAGAACGTGAAAAGATTTAGAAGAAAAAACAAGCTCACGCAAAGGTATTTTTCTTCACCGATTCTATAGGATTATATAGGACTTGCCTGAATGATCTTTAGACATATACAATACTTTCAAGTTCTAGAAAGCTCTATATAAGTGGCAAGTAGTTGGTTTTTAAAGTCAAAGGAATGATGTAACCGACGAAAGACCAACATAGCGAAGTTATTAACTGCAATATTTTCTACTGGAATATAGGTTTTCTGTACGACATGTGGTTTTTTTTTTATCTGACGAAACTACAAATAACATTTTCCGTAATTGAAAACATTTATTTAGCTTATTATTCGAGTTTTATTCGTGCTAGTTAGATTTATATATACATTAGAGTAACAAACCTCGTATATTTTATACTGTTATTATTTATTGCAACACTCGAAAAATGAGAAAAATATTAATCGAACGATTGCATTTTTCATTTTTCGATTATGATACAGCACTATTACTCAAAATAACCGGAAACCAACCACTTGTTACACCCCACTACGAACAGAAAACAAACATAACAACAGCTGCCTTTACGTTGAAACTAGGTGACGTGTGAACTATTTTCGTCAGGATGTATATAAAAGACTTTCTAAAAATTTTTATTATAGATAAAAAATCCGTTACTCTTCTAAAGTGATATAGCATACGGGAAAAAAATCGGGCAAGAGATATTTTAGAGAGATAGAACGAGAACTATCTGCGAATTTATAAAGAGGACAAACATGTAAATGTGATCCTTTTATAAGTCTCTCAGGAATAATTTATAATGGCTGGAAATGAATAAATTTACAGATTATTGGGTTGAAGGGGGGGATGGTAAAAAACTGCCAGTAATCTGCTTGGCCCGAAGCCAAATATAATGATCGCGTTGCAGTTTAGAATGTAGATGACGTTGCATGGAATTAAAGATAACTTACACAATAGATGACACTTCCTAGCAACATTAAAACGAGGTAAATAATATTTTCCGGTAGGAAGCAAAAGGTAAGGTTCGAGATTTTTGTGCAAAAATCCCATAATATTTCTTGCATCCCTTTTAGTTTCAATAGGATGACTAATTCGCTTATACAAGGAGAGAAAATGTCGAGCAACTCGTCTTAAAAAAAAAAGGAAGGTTAACGAATAGGAAACTGAGTTTTAGAATCCGGTTTGTAAATAAACTGTTTCGGAATCGAATCAGAAAAGTTTAAATTGAAATACGTTCTGTAGAGATAGATGAAAACGAAGAGGAAAAAGAAAAAAAAAAAGAAGAAGATATCTTAAATTCCTCTATCTGACTAGATCAATACTACAGCTGTCACTTCAATATGTGCAAACAGCGAAAGTTACTCCACCAAGGCGAGAATCAATTAAGCAAGAAGAGACTAATCGTATAGAGAATGGAACTTTTATCGAAAAGTATTATATTGGTAGGCATGTTTCGGCGGTCGAAAATATCTTCCACATTAAAACTTTCGAGAAAACTTTTTTTTTTAACTATCCGATTTAACTGACTCTCTGACTGACAAATGTTTGTTAAGAGCTGTTTAGAGATGATTTCCTTTAGGATTAACATCTTTTCTGATGAAGAGAAACAAAAACCACGTTCCGAATTTCGAAATTTTCCAGTAAAAATCTTTTGTTTTTAATACAGTACTATAAAGTGACTATCAGAGGAGCTCATAGAGTGGCTATCAGAGGAGGCTTCACGATTTTAGGGGCCTCGATATGTTAGAAAAAATATATTTGTATAATCTTATACTGTTGGAGCTTCAGTCTTTGTCAAAATTTGAAGTTCTCTATCAATGTTTAAAAATTTGTTTGTTTTTAATACAATAATATAAATAGTGGCTATCAGAGGAGGCTGCCCAGGGCCTCACTATTTTAGGGGCCTCAGTATGCTAGAAAAAATATATTTGCATATATGTATACTGTTGGAGCCTCAGTCTTTATCAATGAAGTTCTCTATCAATGTTTAAAAATCTGTTTGTTTTTAATACAATACTATAAATAGTGGCTATCAGAAGAGGTTGCCCAGGGCCTCACGATTTTAGGGGCCTCAATATGTTAGAAAAAATATATTTATATATTTTTATATTGTTAGAGTTTCAGTTTTTGCTTTTCTTGTACAATTACCACTATAAATTTGTCAATTTTTTCTTTTTTTTTTTCTTGAAGGGCCTTAAAAATATTAGTTGTCCTCGGCCTCGCATTTTCTATGAAAGACCCTGATTACAAATATCGCAAATTCTTTTTTAAACAACAAAAATGCAACAAAAAGTTCAATAGAAAATATGGCAAAATTTTGCAAAGAAAAAAAAAGTAGGAGTTACGTTATTACCTGATTTTCGAAAAATGCAATTTGCTATACACTATTTCTTTCTATTGAAAGAATGAAAACTCTTTCCCATTGGTTAGCTCACCTGGCACTGCGCGGCTCTATATAAATATTTACTTTCACATAAATATGCTACCTGACATATAAAATAGTATCGTCCGCTTCCTAGGCGTATCGTGCCTGAGCTACCGTCTACCCGAAAAAAAAAGAATACATAAATCACGTGGTTATGTTTCATTCCTTCAATGACGTCACGGCCGATCTAAATGATACGGATCACGTCATCTGTTCATATTAGTAACCATAGTGATTGGCTTGTTTTATGTCAACAAGGATGATTTCGACTGTGTGTTCAAAAATTGCTGAATTGCAACTGCATAGCTAGCGTAGCCATTTTAGAATTTATATTAAAATTATATAATCTTATACAAACGTTTGTTAAGATTTAAATATATAGTTTTCTTAAGTGACATTCACGCATTTTAGAGAGCTTTACGTAACGAATGCGTGATACGCTTTACATATCGCGTATCCAAATTATTAGTTTTCCAATATTAAATAATACATCCATAATTCTTAAACAGAATCTATGAAATTCTTTAAAAATCTAAGAATTTATGCATCTACAATTCTTAAGCAGAATCTATTCAATTCTTTAAAAAAAATCTACGCATTTATGCGTCTACAATTCTTAAGCAGAATCTATGCAATTCATTAAAAATCTACATGTTTATACATCTATAATTCTTAAACGGATTTTATACAATTCTTTAAAAATCTACGTAATTACGCATCTATAACTCTTAAACAGAATCTATGCAATTCTTTAAAAATCTATGCATTTATAGATCTACAATTCTTAAGCAGAATCTATTCAATTCTTTAAAAAAATCTACGCATTTATGCATGTACAATTTTTTAAGCAGAATCTAGGCAATTCTTAAAAAATCTACGCATTTATGCATCTACAATTCTTAAGAATAATCTATGCAATTCTTAAAAAATCTACGCATTTATGCATCTACAATTCTTAAGAATAATCTATGCAATTCTTTAAAAACCTACGCATTTTGCATCTACAATTTTTAAGCAGAATCTATGCAATTCTTTAAAATGTCTACATTTTTATGTAAATATAAATTCTTTTAAGTATATTTTAAATGACAAACATATAAAATATTTTAAGCAGCGCGTATAAGGCTTGAGACTTATGCAAATTTTTGACTGATACATGGATTTTTCTTTTCTAAAAGACAATTTTCATCAGACAGAAAGAGAATTCTATCTATTTTTTATTTTTTCTACTGGCGTGAAGAGCATAATTAACACGAGTTAAATTAACAGTTTTGTTTATGGCTAAGGTATTTATTTAATCGATGTTTGGATATTTCGTCGGTTTTAAAACATAACAAGATTTCCAAGATATATACAATAATTGTTTTAAAGACTTTGTTAATATACTACGACATTTGCCTAATTATAAAATAAATTCTCTCCAATTTAACGTATTAATTTGACTAATTATTTTCTAAAACACAATCATTAAGCCAATAGTGAGATGATAAATGCTCTCTTTGAGGGTAAATCAAGACTCACGTGTACAAGATATATATGTATAACTTATTTAATCGAATTATTTTAATTAAGCAATTATTAAATAATTACTTTTGCATCTTTAGATACGAGTTAGGAAGAGTTTAGAGTTATATACGCCTATTTTTAGTAACAAAAACTGCAAATTTTTCTCGGTATCAAAATCGCGTTTTGCAATTTAAAAAAAAGGAAAGTAACAACAAAAAAATTCCTATTAGAAAGGAAAAATATCAAGAATGGAAGACAAACTCTCAATTCAATTTAGAGAGATTACAAAATGCGACAGAAAATTTTTATCTTTTGGTACATAGAACATATAACTCGCTAACAGTAGAAACAGTTTGTTATTGCCGTCGTCTGTGAAATTGTCAAAATCCAGCCGCAAAAAAATAAACTAAAACTCTTTTCACACGATAAATGCACAAGAAACAAAGAAAATTATGCACACGAATGTTTTATCCTCACTTTTCAAAAGTTTAAAGTCTTGTAGGATTTAGTATTTCGACAGTAAACAAGTGAGATGGAAACAAAAAATAATCAAGCAACTGAATGGAGTTAAACCGTAGATTAACTAACAATGACTTGTTTGGTAACGCAACTTTTAAAATGTTAAGATGATTCGATTTTTTCAGTAGGATCAACTGTCGAAATATGATTAGGAAGTGATTGTCTTTTTGAGTTGGCAACATATTCTCCCCAACGCCCTAATCTGGTAAGTGAATTCTTGCTGAAGTCCCCACGGAGTTTCTCTATTTTTTATTTTTTGGTTGCTACCAACTTTAAGAATGAAAGATATTGAAAAGATTAAGTGCTGCTGCTATCATCTAAGAGTACTTCAGGCTAGGTTTGGGAAATTAATTACACTGTTTAATTTGTATTCTTTTCTGTTAATAACAAACAGAGATCAAAGCGGTAGAGAATTTTTGCGGAAAGTTTAACTAAGAGAGAGAAATAAACGGTTGGTCAAGTGATATCATGTTTGACAATCGACTTGACAAACTTTTACTTTGTTAGTAGAAGGGAAGCCTTATTGATTCTCTAATCTCTTGGTTATTTTAATGCTGTCACTTTTGTAAAATGTTCAATATAACGTTAGACTGCAGATTGGGAATATATAAAAAATAAAAAAATCACTTTAATTAGTTAAAAGAGGAGAGTATTTAGTGATTAAAAATATTGCTTAATTTTGGAAAACTCTGCGAGTATGTCTATCTGTCGCTTCTTTAGGATTTTTACTGGAAAAAGGGATAAAAAATATAGAAAAATAAGATAACTTTTACTCACAAACCAAAGCCGAAGAAATGTCTAGCGGCGTTTTTTCTTCTTCTTCTTTTTTTTGCTTTACAAGGAGGAAATTTCCGCTTTGGTGAACTATTTTGTCTTCGTTTTGAGTGGAAGGAACGACTACTTGAGCCATAATCGAACGTATCTGGAAGCACATTCTTTATATAGAAATTAAATTAGACCTTTATAGAATTAATTTCGAAAATTCGTTCGTTAATTTGTATAAAACGAAACTCTAACTAAACAAAACTTTTTTTTAAAAAATATATATATATATAAATCTATAAAATATATTTGCCTCCATGATCATCTTGAAATTTAAAATATGATGACATGAAAGTACCCATTCAAAGAGCCAAGGGAGGTAAAAAAAAAGAAAAAAAAATTTATTTGGCACTCCTTCCAAATAGGAAGTTTACTTCTTTGTCTTTTTGGCAGTTTCAGGTGTATTTCTTTGATACTTTCGTTGTAATTAATCTGATTAAATTATATATAATCAGACAGTTAAAAAAAATAATAACTAGACACAGCATTAATCTTTGTAAATCGTGTTTTTTGTTGTCAATTGGCGAATGTCAGCTGCATTATTTCCTTAGTAATAGGAGGAAAGAGTTAGCGTAGTTTAATTTTCATACCTTATCAGGTGTGTGTGTGTGTGTGTGTGTGTGTTCTTAGGTGAGCGGAGTCGATCGAAGTTGTCACCATGGTAACGATATTGTTTGTGATAGGGACACAGAAATGGTACCAGGACCCATTTACAATAACAGTTGTCGAATTGACGCCATATTTTTTAACTGGCAACGAATGACAAAATTAAAATCGCAAAATTAAGCGTGTTAGTTGCTTTTTTTTTTTTTTAAACGACGCGTTTTGTCGATTTTTTATATAAAGTTTATTTTCGAAATTTTTATATAGCATATTTTCAATAGTTATACAGAGACAAATTCGGTTAGTTTAGATCGAGTTTGTGCAGCTGTATAACATCTACCGGGGGTGCTTCCTGTGTCCATTGTGCCACCCAACCCACTATTGTAACCATTTCCTGACGTGTTGCTTGTACCTGGTTCCTAAAGCAGGAAGTTCCCGTACGGTCGGTCGCAAATTTCTTTTCGCTTGGCTAAGCCAGGATATGACGACAGCAATATCACTATAAAAACTGATATTTTTGCATCGTATCTCCACAAAAATATTGCTAGATTCAGTTTCCATCCCTTTGCGAATTTATCGCGAAGTAAAAGCTAAATTTAGAATTAAGTAGAGGTTGCATTTGATCATTACCAAGACGAAAAAAATAAAGAAAAAAACTAGAATAATGCGCATTACTTCGATTATGTGTCATATACCGATTTGTATGACATCCGAGAATGTATGACACTGAAAACTATTTGACTAAATCGAGGAAAGATTAAATATTTTATTCGGTTTCTCATCCAAATGACACTTATACAGAAACTAATACTTTTAATGCTTCCCATTCAATGATTGGTTTCTTTTTCTTTCTTTTAGTTTTTTCTTTGTTTGTAAAGTTTAACCGATTGTAATTGTTAGACTATTTAAGAGTTAGACAAGTCAATTTTTGACAAAATATGTCACTTACCTCTCTGCGAAAGCGAGTTACATTAAAAATCAATGTAATTTTTTTTTTCTGGGGAGAGAGGGAGGTTTGTGCGATCTTCACATATGTCAAAATTTCGTGTTCAAAAACAGAGACAGGTAAGTTGATTGGTTAAGACGATCTAGATTTTTAGTACGAAAAAAGAAGAAGAGGAGGAGGAGGAGGAGGAGGAGAAGTTATATAGCAAAACGTAGCGTGCTCCAAGAAAGATTTAACGTTCTCCAAATAGTGTATAGTTTCATACCGACTACATGTTCGTGTGGCAAGCAGATGATAGTTGTTAGAAGATGTGTGTGCTTCGAAGTAATCACGTATCCAATCCACAATCAATCACACACACGAAGAATCTTCACAAAGACTTACAACGTCATTTCAAATATTCATAAGAATCTTACAATCTAATCTTCACTATCCGAGAACAACTTTTGTCTTTAAAATTACAATCTTCAATAGATAAAACTAATACTTTAAAAAATATCCAAAAGAAAATTAATATATTTTTTCCCTCCTCTTGCAATTTCCTTCAGTTTTTCTTCTGGAATTATAAGGTAGAGTTAAGATTAGATTTAAAAATAGTACTGTAGAGATAATTAATGTTTTATTATTCAAAGAACTCGGATAATCATTTGCACCATAGTAGGCCTTTTATTGCAACGTGTTGCTATTCCGAGTAAACAAAAAAGTTAGATTAGTTAACCATCGAGTCTAAGGGCACAATCAAAGATTTACATAAGTGCAGATTTTACGTCCTTCGAGCAATATAGTGTGGCAGTCTGTAAGGTCGAATGCATCCAACGAGTTTTTATCCCACTTACATTATCCACTATTCCCGCTTTTACATCACTTCTTACAGTAAATAATTCAGCAAGAAAACGTTGTGGGTGAGGTGTCGGAACAGCATTGGGACTCATTCTAACAGCAAACGACGTCAGTTCTTACCTTCAAATATTTACGATGGCGTCAGTCTAGAAGAGGTGAGTTGATTACGGTCGTATTTCTCACCTGACAGATACGTATTTCACAGTAATGCTACACAACATACTGGCCGACTTACTTTATAACAGTCAGAAAAGTACACTTAATAAGGTAGAATCTCGGCCTGCCAGTGTATTTAATTCTTATTTTGGGGGCCTTTGTCGATGGTTTCTGCAACAGGTATTAACTTTAAAATCATAGGCCTTAATTAATAACAAGTTCTGCCAAGGAATTTAATTTTACTACGATGCACAATTTTATATATATAAGTTACTGAAGCTGTCTATCTGGTTATTTTCAAAGGAACGGCAAAGAATGATTTTTACTTTCCGATATCATCTGTTTTTGCAACGATAAAAGAGCAAATATTTCGTTTTCCACTAACCGAATCTGGGCTTATAAGCTCGGATGCAATATTTTTAATTTTTGAAGTGCATCGATATATATATTCTCCGTTTTTATCGGTTATCCGACAAACGATAAGTTCAGTTCTGATATTCCGAATAACTGCAAGAGATACGGAATGACGTTAATCTGCTTTTCTAACTCCACAGTTTCCTCTTCGATGAGAGTCCAAAGTACGAAAGTCATTTGTTTTCGTGTTTTGCACCGCCTTTTTCTCACTTGCACAAGAAATTTGACTTTTATATTTTGCAATCAATAACAGATCGGCACATATATATAGTGTGTGTATATGTATATATATATATATATAATAGAAGGAAGTAAACGTGATTGATCTTTCTGGTTAGAGAGTTGTTCTAGTCTTCCGTACTATTCCTTTTGGATAAAATAAATAACATATTCTTACCATTTATCAAGTAGGATGCTATCTTGTACCTTACTGTCATCAAAAGAATATCCTCGCGTATATTTTCTTGATATTATAACTTGGAGAGATATCCAATCTTCTTTCAAAGTTGATTTTTCTCTTTGCAATTATAGACGCTAGAGAATTTGATTGTTTAGAATCAGGAACGACGACGACGATCACGACGACGTTCGATGTAGTTGAGGAAGTTTGTTGTTTGCCAAAAGCGGAAATTTCAGTAGCTTTAATTTGATTCTCATTGACAACTAGATCGCTTCAGTGATTGAAGGACAAATAGAATCGAAATGACTTTAAAACAGGTCGAAAGTTGTTAAATTCTCAGGCTACCATCGCCATCGTCTGTGTACACAGTCGAAACATTTTTATCCTTCGATTATTAATATTTAGTTTGAGGCATACGTAAAAAATAAAAGATGTTTTCATATATGTGGTGAAGTCGTCGTCTTCCTACATCTACAGATTGATATACATTAATAAAGACATCAAGAGAAAAGAAAAAGTTTATTCCATATCAAAAAAGCAAAGAACATGGCGGCCAACAACTCGTGTTGCCAACTGAACAAAAAATTAAATATAAATAATTAATAATTAAAATAGGTTATATTTCGTTATACCACATATATTTATTCAACTGAAAGAAAAAAAAATAAGAGAGGAAGAACGAAAGAAAATATTCTTTGACAATTGAAAGGTAAAAAACATTTTTTTTGTATTTTGAAATTTTAAAGAAAGAATTTAAGAGAGGAAGAATGAAAGAAAATATTTTTTGACAATTGAAAGGTAAAAAACATTTTTTTTGTATTTTGAAATTTTAAAGAAAGAATGGTGTTTCTGAACCATTTCCGTCGAAAGTTGATGTTCTTTAGCACGTAAACTAGGGTCAATGCTCCGATTATGTCAGTTGTGACATCGCTTAGGTTTGGTCACATGACGCTCGTTTAAATGAGGGCATGACTCTATTGATGGTTTGTCATTTAACCTTAACGCCGATTTTTGAATAGACGGTAATAAAGTCTACTCCTCCTCTTTTTTTCGTCTTTTAGACGAAGTAGTAGTGAGCACAGGGACAAGGAAAATAAAACATTTAAGAGGCTCAATTGTTTTATTTTCGCCAGGCTCTCTCATTTTTACTTTACAGAGAAGTAATTTTAAAATATTGTTGTCGATATTATACGGTTGAGGTAAGCCAAGGGGCACTTTTCCGTGGTCACACAATTATAAAACTTCTTGCGAACAAAAGAAAGAAGGTCCGTAGCCAAGAGACAACTTCCATTTGTTTCGGATGAAGAAAGAAAAAAAAAAAACTATTTATTTTCGACATTGATAACCCGAAGGCTTCAGAAATAGCATCTTCTTTCACAAATTTAACTTTATTAAATCCGAACAATTCTTCCAGAAGTGGTGCCACATTATTATATATGCATGAGTGAAGAATAACCCGTGCATTGTTTTGCCTTCTAATTATAATTATAAGAGAAAGAGAGAGAGAAAACATTCTTTAAACAATACGAATTTTTAGTTTATTCTTATTTATGGAAATTCAATTCAGATTCGAGTTGGAAAAATTAAGTTTGACACCAAGAAACTGATGCGAGTTAAAAGAATACATTCGAATGTTTTGTATGCTTATTGGATTAACATTAAATATATGCCACGGCATTTAAAAATAAAATCGTCGATGACGTTTATTAACGATTTTATTTTTTGAAACGAAACAGTTATTCGCGAGTTAACCGTCTTTGTAACTGCTAAACCAGTCGTTAACGAGGTAACGCTTCAGTAAACCCGCGTCCAGCTGAGAAACAAGCAGCTCGACCACTGGACAGGTGTTCCTTCAGGTAAAAGCATCTGCTTCCCGACACGTTCAGCTGCTGATGCCACGTGGCAGGCACGTGGGTGAACTCACTCCCCGCCAGCCGTTTCTTGCCACAAGAAAACGAAAGTGATTGTATATCTGAAGATGATTCTCAATAAATTAGGTAGCTTATTATGTATATCAGTACCTATTTAAGTAAATAAAAATGTTATTTTTCAATACTTATTTTAAAATCATTTTTATTTTTTCCATTTTTCCAACTTTAAAATCCTACTGCAGCTTAAATTTGAAGTAATACAGTATTATGTTTTCAGTTTTAATTAAAATTGTAAGGAGGATAAACAAGAGACTGATGGGTTGAATACCACTACCATATACCATTCTGATTGTATGTTGAATCAGCAGTAAAGTGAATTTTATTTAATAAGAATATGATAATATTAAAGTTGTAAACATTCTCCCACTTTAGAATGTTAAAAGAAAAATAGTCCAGAAATAATTTTTAAAAAATTTTTAATTACAAAACTTTTAAAACATAAAAAAAGAAATAAGAATGAGCATTTCTTTAGTAATACAGTATTGTATTTACATTATGCACTTTGCTCTGTATATTTATATATATACAATGTATATTTTTTATTCATTTAAATATTACTACTGATAAATAAATAAGCATAAAATAAAAAATAATTAATTACTGTTATTTTTATTTCTACGATTGTAGTTTTGTGAAAGTCTATACAGATTATTCCTAACATAGGTAAATCCATACTTATATACTGTAGATTCCTTGACTTAAAAGAAAAATATACTAACTGAAGTAGATAACACTATATAACACAGAGATGCAAACATGCTTTATGTGTTTATTATGCAGACTGGGCATGGGATCACTCTCTCCCAAAAAATTGGAACTCTGAATTGAATCTGGATCCTTCATGATGATAAGCTACTTTATCATGCAACTTATATCTTTATTCTTTAATATAACTATTTTTAATGTTAAGTCTTTGTGACACATTCACAAACTTAACATTAAAAACATGATGTAGAGTATGCTCAGATATATCTATGTTTCGATTTACATAGTTTTGTAAAATGATCCACTTACATAAGTCAGAAATTTTCTGCATATTAATATTAAAATTTTTTGGTAATTTTACATTCTAAACTACTGGTAATTTATATTGTTTATATATTATGAATTAAACGTTAATAGCATAATTTATATTACATATCAAATTGAGCTACATTGTCTCTTTTTAATAAAATTAACTGAATGCATTTAACTGTGAGGGTTTAAAAGCTAACTGAAAACGTTTTCACATAGTAAATAAAAACTATGTGTATTTATTTTAGAATTAGTGAATGATAGAATTTTATACTATGGATATTTTAATAGATTCTATAACTGTGAGAAAATATGAACAAACGGTAAAGAAAATATTAATATTTTAACCATGTGTATTCTCTAAAATCAAATTTTTTTTCTATAAATCAATTTATTCAATTCAATTATTAAAATTTCTTGTTTTATTCTATTTTAATTACTACATAATAAAAATATTTTTTTTGTTTTATAAAATAAAAGAAAACTTCTCATTATTTCTATAATATTTTTTTGTTTTATAAAATAAAAGAAAACTTCTCATTATTCCTATTATTATTATTATTATTATTAAAACAGAATAAAACAAGATTTGCATAAAGATGAATTTAATAATTATTAAAAATATTCATGGTATATTTTTAATTCAATGAACATACAAATCAATTGTATACCAATCATTTTCTATATATTCATAAGATGATATCATGGTAAAATTTAATATCATTTAAAAAGTTTATGATGTTCAATTACCTTCCATATAAATTTAATTATTGATGTATAATTGAAATCCCATCCATGCCCAAAACATAAAAAACAAAACGACAGGAATTGTGACAGGTAATAGCATTAAATAATAACTCAAACCTTCTTCCATTAATTCCGAAAATTTTTAAATTTTGCAGTTTTTTTTATCATAAAATAAACTACACAAAAATCCCGATAAACAAATACAGACTATAAAAGTAAATATGATAATGTTGCCAACTCAAATTTTTATAATGGTTCTAAATAAAATTCGTATATTTTATCCTTATTTCTTTAATGAATTTAATAATACTTATTTTTATCCTATTAGAAGAAATAAGATTAAATTAATTTTATATTATTGTTTTTATAATGGTTCTAAATAAAATTCGTATATTTTATCCTTATTTTTTTTAATGAAATTAATAATACTTATTTTTATCCTATTAGAAGAAATAAGATTAAATTAATTTTATATTGTTATTGTGGAAAGACTTCGACATAACCACACACACACACAATTATATAAACGTACCTGAGAATTAGCAGCGACAACCAGAGTTACCAAGAATAGGAGACAAAGCTTCATTTTAGTGTAAAATTAAACGTTATGATGGAACTGAGATTTTGAGTTTGGTTTTAAACTTTTCGGGTTAGCGATAAGGAGATGAGGGATGTAAATAATTGGTCTGACAGAACTGAGGTAGCATGTAATATAATTCGATCTTATTTCGCAATTTTTACCACTGTTAACAATGGATAGAGATAATTTTCATTTTTCATAAACACTTGTAAATTCATATCAATACAGTAATTCATCTTTTTCATAAACACTTGTAAATGCTTTATCATCCCAGCCAACCAATCATCACATCACATCACATATTTTTTACGGATTCGAAACTAACCAAGATTATATAGATGATTATTTCGTAATTTGTTCCTTTACTCTTTGAATTCTATTACAACAGTGATGATTATTTATATGGGAGTTAATGCTGTTATTTTAAAGTTTAGATACGAATATATATAAATTCAGTAATGACTGAAGTGCTTAAAACAATAATCTTTCCTTTTAACCATTTCCAATTTTTGAATGGAATGGTTTAAAAGCTGCTTTTTTACTGTTAGCACTGTATAAGGATAACCAATTTTTGAGAAGTTACTGGACAATTTTTATACTGGAATATATATATATTTTTTAATATACTGCATAATAATTTTTAAGGGTATACATCAGGGCTGTCCAAAAGGTGGCCCGCCAAGCCATTTTGTGCGGCCCGCGAGGCTTTCACGATCAAAGGTATACATCAGGGCTGTCCAAAAGGCGGCCCGCGAGGCTTTCACGATTTGTGATATAATATTACTTTTTATGTTTTTTTTTTCACTTTTATATAGAGTAGAAGCCGCTTATTAGAATCACTTTGTGACCGATCTAATTTGATAACAATAACCGATTGATAACATTAAGCAGTGCATGTCAAAAAACATAATTTTCGAGCAGAGGGATCAGCCAGATTGTAGAGGACTGGGATCGACGGGCCGGGCCCGGACCCCGTGATAAATAATTTCAAGGAGTCCCACCCCTTTAAATTATTTATCATGAGATTCGAACCCGGGTTTTCCAGAGTGGAAAGCCGAAGCTTTTCCACGCGGCCAATCCGGCGGCGTGGAAAAGCTTAGGCATAGGTTAGGTTTTTTTGTCAACAGATGACGCCACTTTCCACTCAGTAAGAGTACTAAGTGAAAGAACCCGAGTTTCATCCTTTCTGTAATTTATACAGATAGTCCGAGCCTGGTCAATCGATCCCGTCTCTACAGTTACGTTGACCCATTCCGGATATGGTGTCGGCCGGGTGGCCGGGTGGTAAAGCTATGGCTTTCACCCTAGAAGATCAGGGTTCAAATCCGGGTCCCACACCTCCAGTTTTACAGGAGGGGTCAGGGCTCGGCCTACTTTTTTTTGTCAACAGATGACGCCACTTTCCACTCAGTAAGAGTACTAAGTGGCGGGGCGAAACAAGCCCTTCCACAGGCTGCCCACCCCTGCGGAGGGGTCAGCCGGATTGTGGAGGACGGGGATCGACGGGCCGGGCCCGGACCCCATGATAAATATTTTCAAGGGGTGGGACCCGAGACTCGAACCCGGGTCCTCCAGAGTGGAAAGCCGAAGCGTTTCCACGCGGCCAATCCGGCCGACGGGCTCGGCCTATTGAACCTCATCCTTCAATCATCCGGTTTACCCCATCATGGGTGTTGGCCAGCCTGTGATGGTCTCTGTAAGTGGCCGCCGCTAGATACAAAATATCCTTCGTGCAATATGGTGGCTTAATTAACCTAATCTAACCAATATGGAGGATTCATGTTCAATGCCATGTTCCACACCTCCAGTTTTTCAGGAAGATCCTGATCCTGGCCATTGAACCCCGTCCTTCAAACTTGCAGTTGATCTCACCATAATTGTTGACCAGCCTATGGTGGTCTGTGAAAATGGCGTCCGCCAAAAATATTCCCTATTGATTCCGCGGAATTCAAAATAATTAGCCCATAAGTTAGAAAATAATACCATCTAATGGAAGGAAAAGACATTCTTTGAGATAGGTTAAGTTTCAGCCGGATTGAGGAGGATGGGGATCGACGGGCTGGGCCTGGACTCAATGATAAATATTTTTCAATGGGTGGGACCCGAGATTCGAACTCGGGTCCTCCAGAATGGAAAGCCGAAGCGTTTCCTCGCGGCCAATCCGGCCTACCGCATAGGTTAGGTTAGGTAAGTTAAGACGCCATATCGCACGAGGGATATAATGTATCTGGTGGCGACCACTTATAGAGTCCATCACAGGCTGGTCAATGCCCATGATGGGGTCAACCGGATGGTTGAACGGGGTTCAACGGTTGGACCCGGACCCCTCCTCAAAAACTGGAGATGTGGGACCTAGATTTGAACCCGAATCCTCCAGGGTGGTAAGCCACAGCTTTACCACTCTGGAGGATCTACCACTGGAGTTTTATCACGCGGCCATCTGGCCGACGAAAATGCATAGATATTATGGCGTTCATTTCCGAATTTGCTACGAATTCACAGGTATGATGGGATTCGCCAAAGATTTGATGGATGGTTTCATCAGATTGAACCCGGATCCCTTCTAAAAACTATGAAATCTAGAATAAAACGCAATCTCTCAGATGGAAGTATAACACGTTGGCCGGATTGGCCACGTGGAAATGCTTCGGCTTTCCATTCTGGGGACCTTAGTTCGATTCTCGGATCTCACCTCTTGGAAATGTTTATCATGGGGTCTGAGCTCGACCCGTCGATCCTCGTCCTCCACAATCTCCTCCGCAGGGGAGAGAAGCCTGTAGAAGGGCTTGTTTTACCTCATCATTTAACATTTACTTGAATTAAAAGTGGCGCCATCTGCTACCAAAAAAGGCATATGGTCACTCGATGACTCATATTTCAATACTGTTTTTCTCACGATCTCTTTAACGAACAGACATAAGAATAGTTTCATCCATTTTGTCATATCATAATATTCTATTTACTAATTATTAATTAATTTTTAAATCAAAATTTATAATTTGGCATTTATATTTTAAGTATGTTAAGTATATAACTTTAAGAATAATTTGTTTCATATTTATAACTGAATATAAATTAATTTTATGAAATTATTAAAGATAAAAGTGGATAGGAGTATATATATAATACAATAATATACAATTTAATTTTACAATAATTAATTTGTGTGTGATATTAAATTGTTAATTTTTCACAAAGTATGATTATAGTGTTTTGTAAATTAATAGTTATCAGTTAGTGAAAAAAATTATTGCAATTCTAACAATACAAATAATGATGTTTCATCTTTATAATATTTTCCTTCATCTGATGAAAGAAAAACATTCCTAATGAGCATTAGATCCGTACCTTAGGCTATATTTAACAAAAGCATCTTTCATTGTTTGCAAACAAGCAATGGTTTTTTTTATATATAATAGTTTACAAAACTATTTTTTATTTACCATAAAAACTGTAATTAGAAATATTATTAATAATAAATTTAAAAAAATTTTTTGAAGGATTAATAAATTCTTAAAACCAATTAATGTTTGATTTAAAAAATTTATTAATCTTCCAAAAAAATTTAATTTTAAATTTCCTTGTATTGGTTAAATGAATTGGCATCAAGTTTTCCATTAACTGAAGATTTGTTTCTATAGGAAGCCATAAAAAATAACTATTTTAGCGCAAAAGATAAAAAAAGTTTTGTTAATAAAACTAGAAAATTGTATTATAAAAATATATGACTAGTACTGTAAGTTCTAGTATATAAACGTAGAATATGAATTTTATGAATTTAAAATTTGATATTTTCTACTGAATTAATAGAAATTTTACTCAAAATTACCAGTCGTTTCGGTCCTTTAATATAGTAAATCTAAATGTCCAAATTACCTGTTTTATAATGAATTACAGGACCATTAAGCACAAAATCGGTTTTAAACGAGCGAGGAAATTATATATAGTAATAAATTCAATCAATTTTGACGATTCTTTTTTGAAATATAGGTAACATTTCTCGAATTTTATAACTAACTAATCGAGCACACTAACGGATCAGGCAATAAACATTATCCGCGATTCTTTCCGGATCTCCGAAATCGTGCTGATTATATCTATAAATAGCATGCGATATTTTTAAGTTTATATATATATATATTTCCTTTAATATATTTCCGAGAAGTAATAACGAAAAAGCTTAGATTGCCATAAAATTTTTATATGCCACGCTCTATCGATATAATTGTATTTTTGGTTAATATACCGTGATGGTCAATGTTTTATCAAACGTTTTTAAATTGAGCAACGATTCTCATGCGTAAATTTATAATTAAATCGAATTTTAATTTTATTTAGAAAATGTTAAAATAAATCTATACAAAAATCTTATTATTTTTTTAAAATTTAACATTCGCAAACCATGATAGTTTTGGCTTCTTTACCAAAGAAAATCATCTAAATAGCTTTATGTTGATACTCCATCTTGTTTTTTTTTTAGGTTTAGGACTTTTTGAATTTTTATGCTATTTATAAAATAAATAGCAGAAGTAGCAAACATTTATTTAAAATAAAACTACTACTTAGCAAAGAATAAACACATAACAGTTAATGATGTCAATTTGTTCATGTTAATGCCGAGTAGCCATTTTAATACAGGGAAATCACTTCTAAAGTCGTCTATTACTACAAATAGCATAGTTTTAAATTCTTGTAGTCGTTGCTTTTTCTTGTTTTCAATCCTGTAAAGTAGCTTTTTTTGTATTTGCATTAATAAATTATCTAAAAACAGTTTTTAGTATAAAATATATATATATAAATATATACTGCCCCCTCGAGGAGAGTCCGCCTTGACGTGGCGAGGGGGCTTGAGCCGGCAGGCACTATGTCTGTATCTGTGCTTCCGCACCCGGGCCGATAAGGTCATAGTATCTGGGTTTATTCTAAGAGACTCCCAGCGGGGATGGCATTTTTCCAAGAATCCCCACACTGGAAGAAGATGCGTGTGCAGTAAGCACACCAGTGTCCTTCAGACACATCCCACGGTCGGGCCTGGGAAACCCGTACCCGAGATGTGGGGGAGATTGGTTGAAATCCGTTCCGTGAAGCGTTTCCACCCGGCCAATCCAGCCGACTTTTTTAAATGTTTATAGCTACAGGATTGATGCTAAGACAACAGGGCTATGATATGGCATAGAGGTGATTTTTAAACGGTAGAACATCATCATCAATCTTTATGAAAATTTGCTAATTAGTTAAAAAATTATTAATTGGAGCCACATAGATTTACATACAGATGGAATGGTAATTTCACAAGGATCACTTACTTAGTAGTAGGCCTGAGTCAAAAGAATTAATCTGGTATTTTGGAACATATATCAGCTGATTGTTACTTAGAACGTATTACTTATCTATAAAAATACTGTCAATCAGATCGCCGCATGGTAAAGCTGTGGATTACCCCTTGAAGATTCAGATTCAAATCCGGGTCTACACCCCCAATTTTTCAGGAGGAATCCGGGCCCATCCCGTTGTACCTCATCTTTCAACCATCAGGTTGATTCCATCATGGTATTGGCCAACCTGTGATGGGCTCTACTAGTGTTGCCACCAGATAAAGTATATTTCTTGTGCGATATGGTCGCTTAACTAATCTAACCTAATCTAAAAAAATACCAGTTACAAAAATTCAGAAAGAATTCTATTTTAAAAGATTAATGTAATATTAATCTGTTAGAACAGTATCGTACTAAATATAGCAATCTTAAAGGGCCGATTGTTTAAACGGAGTTTCTATCGTCCACAGTTTACAGAAAAAAATCGCTTCTAGACGGCGCGCCGTCTATTTTTTCAAAATACAGCATATAATATCTAATAGAATATAGATGGATATTTTCATTGTTGGTGGACCAGTCCAATTGAAGTTGTGTGTTTTTGTTGCTGCCGGACTAATTGCAAAGTAAGGGATGGACATTTTTATGCCGGCGGGCCAGTTCCAATGTAAGGGATAAATATTTTTACGCTGGCGGACCGTAATTAAATCCGTTATCTGTTGCACCACTGACCTGAAACGCCGACGGGCAAGTTTCAAAATAAAATATCAGTGCTTTTGCTACTTACTGGTGGGCCAATTCTAATATAAGGGATGAATATCTTTTACTCCAGCGGGCAGTAGTTAAATGCGTTACCGTTGGACCACTTCCAAAGTAAGAAATTGGAATTGATCCGCCAACGGTAAAAACAATCATCACTTATATTTAAACTGCTCCACCAACGATAAAAATTTCCATCTATTACTTTGGAAATTATTATGGCTAATCACTATTCACTCTAAGAGTCTATTAGTGTACAATAATGACTACACTAGTCAACTGTTAGTTAGAGAGTGTATAATACGCGATAATATGTAATACTAGACGTAATGCATTACAATATACTCTATTCTCTAAGGTTCTAGAACAGCAGCAGCAGGTTTCTTAGAACAGCAGCATTCTAGAGAATTCAGTACTATATTCTCCAGAATGCTGCTGTTCTGAAAAATTAATATTACTATTATTATTTTTAATTTTTGTACTTGTAAGTAGTATTTTTGTGAATAAGTAACCATTCCGAGTAAGGCTGGAGTCACACTGGTCTGACTTGTGAGACCACGTCTACGATTATGACCACGACTGACAACTTGCGATAGAACTTGCACATTGAATCCTATCTTTTCGAAGTATAATTTAACTCCATCAGTTAATTTAAGTAACCAGATATTCAAATTTTTAATAATTTCTCCATTATTAACAAAATTTGTTCTAAAAAAAGTTCAAAATTTTTCCGGGTCCTCCAGATTGGAAACCCTTCGGCTTTCCAATATTGAGGACCCAGCTCGAAGCTCGGGTTCCACTCCTTGAAAATATTTATCATGGGGTCCGGGCTTGGCCCGTCGATCTCTGTCCTTCACAATCTGGCTGACCTCTCCACACTGGTGGACAGCCTGTGGAAGGGCTTGTTTCGCCCTGATACTTAGTACTCTTATTGAGTGGAAAGTGGCGTCATCTGTTGACAGAAAAAATGGTATGAGTGGTGTATGAATGTGCGATGGTACTGGAATTTTTTTTACTGACAGAAAATATTACTTTTCAATCAGTGGTGATTACTAGATAGCGGAGCTATAACAACTCTGCCAGAGACTGTCTAGCCTTGTTGAAAAGTCAACTGGATTGCAGAGAACAAGGATTGTTAGACCGGTCCCCAATCCCATAAAATTTTCCCAGAGCCACCTCTGGGAAAATTCTTTTATGTGGATGTAGAAATCGAAGCCATGTCCTCTAGAACGGCAATCTAAAGCGTCTCCACTCAGTCAATCCGCTAAATAACGGAATGTTCTGTCACTTGGTAACCGCTAATATTTTTTAAATATGATTTAACACTATTTTCCACTTGATTGAACTCTAAGTTGCAGAGCATTTAGGCCACAACAGGCCGCCCACATCCCTGATAGAGTCAACCATTAAATGGAGATGGTGATGGCACAGAACCCTCCTGAAAAAACTGGAGATGTATTAACCGCGATTAACCGTTGGTTAGAAGCTGCATAAAACCAATTTAAAGGCAAGTTTATGCTTTAAGGATAGTTACACATATATTTAAAATAATATTTTCGTTCGATCTGTGGTGATGAAAAATACGTGTATAATTAACATTAAAAGATACAGTTAGCACAATAA
Organism: Olivierus martensii; assembly: GCA_000484575.1. Lineage (NCBI taxonomy): Eukaryota > Metazoa > Arthropoda > Arachnida > Scorpiones > Buthidae > Olivierus > Olivierus martensii. Next base: position 32,542 of record AYEL01069653.1, read on the forward strand.
TAAAAAAAGGTCAAAAACATTCGCCAGCGTATAATAGCAACTTTTAAAGTATCTAATGTATTACAGATAAACGATAAAATACAAACTGATAAATATACTCGTATATAATGTCATGTTTTAATGTATGCACAAAATTAGATAAACTAACTGAAGATACAAATATAAAAAAAAACCAAGACGGATGTAAACATTCTCGAGACGACATCTCCTTAATGTCGAGAAAATTTTGGAAAACAAACACGTCTGACCCATGATATTCTATGATACGTGAAGCTTACGATAATTTGAAAAATTTTTCAAACAAATCATATCTCTATCTAGTGCAAGAGATGAAAAAATGGACAATAAAATTTCGATACAAGAAAAGTACTTTCCACATATTGTAATTGAACCGGTGAGCGCCACCATATTAACAAGTTGTCTTGAATTCCGAGATACAGTTTTTGGAAGAAATTTTTTAACATAACGGAATTGCAAATTCGTACTTCTAAATCATTCATCAGTCAGAGAGTATCTTTAATTATTTAACATATATCTCGGGAACTGCAGTGAGTAGAAGCGTGATTCAAAAGTTTCCGAATTGTGAAGCCACACTTGGCAGGATTCAAGATTACCTGCCACGTGTTTTTGCGTCTATCAGTAGTGCAACGTACTGAGGTGAAATCATCTATCCCCGTAACCGTCCAATCCGTCGCAACATAATTGATGGTGTGTATAAGCGCAGCGCCGCGAAAACTCGCGGCAGATAATCTCGAATTTTGCCCTTACACGTTTCAGATAATTTAAATTTTGCAAACAATGTTGTAAACAATGCGTAAAATATGCAAACAACTCTATGTCTAAAAAAAATCTAAAAATGAGTATCATTTTATGCGGTGTGTCCATTTATCGGGCGAAACGGTGGAAAACTTCCAAGATGGCGGCGTGCACTGATTTAGGTACTATATACGATAAGTACTTTTATTTCATTGCCCATTTCCTCGTCGTTTGAATCAGATAGAGGTGTCGTTGTTTTGGAAAATTTATTCCGCTTATTGCCATCTTTCGATCGGTGCTATTTATATATATTTTTGTTTTTGCATATTTTACGCCCCTTTCCAATCAGGGAGATTACTAAGGGGCGGGGCCAGTTCAACCTTCCAACCACGGCTGCACCCACACCCGGTGGAGGGGGGCCAGATGGTAAAGGACGGGGCTCACTGGGCCGGGCCCAGCACACGAAAAACTTTTCAGGAGGTGCCACATCCGGGTCCTCCTGCGTGGCACGCTAATGCGTATATCAAATAGCACTCGGCCGGATGGCCGAGTGCTATTTAAATTGTGCTTCGTTAGATTATTCTAAACTTGTATTTCTAACAAGTAATAAACATATAGCTTTTTAAACTTCTTATTTTTTTCTAAATTACAATATCTATAATTAATATTTTAAAAAGTTCATAATTTATAATAGTTAACTTTAGAGGGTGGAATAAAAAACTAGAATGATTGATAATTGGCAACGTTATAAAACTTTGTACCTTATCCAACAGATGGCGATAAAGTATAAACATTCCAGAAGTTAGTAAAAGTTTACGAAGTTGGGCGGCAATAGTAATGTTTAGGTAAGTACCTACGTGACTGTTAAGTGTTTCTTACTCATATTCTTACCTTATGGACGACGAAGTGTTTCTGCAACGAGAAAACATTGCGGAGATAACCGGATTCTAAAGTACAGCATCTAAAGAAGGATATTTTTAAAATTTATAGTGTATACATCCGATATATTTTCTAAAGTATTCTGAAAACAATAAAATAGACATGTCCATAGCTTTCAATTTTAAATTAATGGTCACTCGGCTTAAGTTATTGGAATTTCTGAAGAATCCTTTTGATCTACACAACGATGTTGACAGAGTAATGCATGCATTATCCTGACATGTATCGTTATATATAGTTAGGTATTATAGACCGATATTGGAAAATCATTGCTATTCGTGCAGACATGAATTCACCATTTTTTTCGATAAATGTCACTTTTCATGGCGCTTTTGATATATTTAAATTTAAATAATGCATTTTATTCATCACACAAGTTAGATAAGAACAGCGATGAATGATAAATGCCACTCAAAAGTTTTCCACGGTTGGTACTGGTTCGCGAACGGTCTGAAGTGGGTTATGATTTCAGAAACATAATATTAATCTGCTGTAGCTTAATAGTTCGTAATGTTGTATTAATCAAAGACTATGTAGAGATACACATACAGGATGACATCGGGAGATATGAAATGAGGAAAGTATTCGGATATTTAAACCTTGTTTTATGAAGCAAGTTGGAAAACTTATGCTTATCCGTCGCATCAAATAGTTTGAGAAGTATTTGCTTTTTGGCAAAAGCATTCATAAGCTTAAAATTAGCTGAATAGCAGATTTAACAGTTTAACTAGTTTTGCAACATACAGGCTCTACAAATATGATTATTAAAAGATTCTATTCCCCATTATAAAATTCCCAAGGCAGCTTAACTACCATAAGCTGAGCTCATGAATGTATTATCCATGGCTGAGTTCCAGCTTGCAGCATAAAAATATGAAATGGCATTCCGGAAAGTGAGCGAGAAATGGGAGTTAGATCAGTGAGGTCAAAGTCTTCTATAAAAGAAGATATGATAAACACTCGGAAAGAATTGCACAGATAAATAGTCTCGCTAACCAAACTGATACAGAAAAAATTATTTAATAATTAAAAATTGCAGAAATTAGTGATTACATAAGGGAAAAAAATGCCTACACTCAAGCTTTATAGAACAAAATCGATAAGTGCAATATAATCAATATAGAAAATCAGCATTATCTTTCAGAATGATTGTTTCTCTATAGCAAATAATTTTTTTACGGAAATAACTAGATGGCATGAACAGTGACAGGAAATTCATAACAAATTTCCGAAGAAAATTAGGAATGAGTTTCCTGTCACTTCTCTGTTTAGTGGAAGTAGAAAAATCGGAGATTTATTAATAAAATCTTTAAATTGATGAAGATCCTAGACGGATGATATTTCCCTCACTGGGTTGTCGGATTGTGTAGAGATGGATATTATGGTTCCAGTGTCCCAGCACGTGACTTTCAGTTTGTGTAATCGATTTTCATTTTTATCATTTGCCAGAGTGATCGCCACCCACTTTTTTTTAATCTTATCGATAGTAATTTTTCAGATAGACGAAAACTATCTTGGCTAGGAGCTACTTAAACTTTAAATTAAAATTAGTAACTATTTTGTCTTCATTATAATTTATGGTTATTTTTTTAAAATAACCGATACGGGATTTTATCATATAATTCTTTTTTTTTTTTTTTTTTTTTTTTTTTTTTTTTTTTTTTTTTTTTTTTTTTTTTCAGCCATGAAAATTCTGGGAGTGGAATTCGCACCATTACTTCTGCCGTTCCATCGGAGAATGCAGACAGCGGCTGTTCTTTATTACTGCACAAGCTTTTTTTTCGTGGGTTTTGCAGGAGTGCTACTGTGTTTATATTTGTTGTTTTTCACCAGATATTATTATATACCATTACTGTATGCTACTTGGTTTCTTTTTGATCACGAGATTTGCCATCGAGGTGGCCGAAAGTCGAACTGGGTAAGAAAATGGAAAATCTGGAGATATTTCAGGGACTATTTTCCCATTCAAATGGTCAAGACGGCCGACTTGGATCCGGAAAAGAATTATATCATGGGATATCATCCTCACGGTATTGTCTGTGCTGGAGCGTTTTGTAATTTTGCTACCGAAGCGAATGATTTTTCTCGCGTTTTCCCTGGCATAAAACCACATCTGCTGACTCTGGAAGGTCAGTTTTGGTTTCCCTTTCATCGAGAACTGATTCTGGGTACAGGTAAGTACGAAAACTTTAATCTTTGGTAATCCTAATACCTATACCGTTACGGAGAATTTTAAAGATAGTTGACAAAATTGTAGGGCCTGTATATAATGTATTTTCGAATAAAGAGGATTTTCGGCGCTGTTTCTTTCTATTCACGACGGAGTATTCTTGGAGTGTCGTTGGTCCGTACCCTTCTTGGTTCCTTTTTGCAAATAATAACTGTCCCCTTTTCCTTTGCTTTTTATGCGTATGGCTTTCCGGATGGGAGCGATTCACAACTCTTGTTTTCAGTTTTTTTGTTCGTTTGTAGAAATGGTATATCGCACTTAGTCCGCGATAGTTAGTCCCTTCCCTTACCGTTACGGAGAATTTTAAAAATAGTTGACAAAATTGTAGGGCCTCTATATAATGTATTTTCGAATAAAGAGGATTTTCGGCGCTGTTTCTCCCTATTCACGACGGAGTATTCTTGGAGTGTCGTTGGTCCGTACCCTTCTTGGTTCCTTTTTGCAAATAATAACTGTCCCCTTTTCCTTTGCTTTTTATGCGTATGGCTTTCCGGATGGGAGCGATTCACAACTCTTGTTTTCAGTTTTTTTGTTCGTTTGTAGAAATGGTATATCGCACTTAGTCCGCGATAGTTAGTCCCTTCCCTCTGAGGTTCTGCAGTAGAATCCTTGAGGATCTAGGTGGTGAGCATATAATCTTTGACCTGAGAACATAGTTTTTTTATATTTTTCGTGTTTTTTTTCAACTTGTCTGTTTTCTGACTTCTCTCTCTCGAACATATCTCAACACTGTCCTGTTGCTTCTCCGGTGTCGCCATATAGACTATCCTGTTACAGGAATACCTTGTATAGCGCGGTTAATTGGTTCCAAGAAGCGTCCGCACTATGCAAAACCGGGTTGTTCGAGGTCTATTTATAATGGATTTCAATTATAAAGATAATAAAGATGTCAAAAAATGAAAACATTTATTTTTATTAACTAAATAACAAAGAAAATCATTTTAAACTGATATAAAGATTATAAAAAACATTAGGACTCATTCGTTGAATTCTCACGTGCTATTTTAGCAAACGAAGCGCCATTCTCATGACATTTTATGGTTTCTGTTGTCAATCAACTTTTTTGTTGCTCCAACAATATCTTCTTTGTTTTGTCTTTTTTCACTCATACTTAAATAATAATAAAAGATTATTAAATACTAATAATAACGTATCCACGTGAGAGCCAATCGAAAAGCTAGGGTATAAACGTGGCTCTCGACTGTCATCTGCAGCGCTTGGGGAGTCGCCGATCAGTATTGCTAATGTTGATGTGTGTAATAATCAACCTCCTTGGTAATAATAATAACAGAGTTAGACCAAAACCCGTTTCGGGTTAAAACGATAGGTCCATAAACCGATAGCGGGGTCCTCGACTCCCGTTTGTGGTCTGTGGCCCCGGATATCCGTGATGGATCTGTCCTGGATCCCTGGACCGACAGCGGGGTCTCGGTATTTCTGGAGTCTCTGGACTCCCTTGGTGATCTATTATTGATGTAACATGCTGCATACAATATATATACGCATATTTCTTAGATGATATTGGTTTTTTCTATTCTGTATAGAAGGAAAATTAGAATTCACATCTTAGGCCAAAAGCAAACTAGTCAAGCAAGTTGCTAGATTGACGGATGCGTTCCAAACCTCAACAGACTAATACCCAATTCACACGGTACAATTACACGGTAAGCTGGCATAATTCTTAAACCGACTTATTTTAAGCCAGCTTTCAACAAACAGGATCTATTAGCCATTCACACTAGTTAAACTAAACAGATTTACCTATAACCGCCTTAAAACAATTACATTGCACCCTCGTGTTCAAACTTCTCATTATAAATTATGCTGTGTGAAATTACAGTTGAATTTTAATATATTTTCTTGCAGTAAACAATTATTTTAATAAATTGAAGGAATAATATATAAAGTTTACTTTAGTATTGTGGAGATTCAAGTCGCTAGTTAAAATAATTACTTTATTTTAAGACTATATACAATATAATACAAGTATTGAGAAATTGATCAGAACAACATGGGGACACGGTAGAGAGTAGTGTAAACACGTCCACACTCGTCGAGGGGCGAGACAGAAAGTGAAGTCCGGACGGAGACACGGAGACTCCTAGCGGCTGGCGGAAGTTCCGTCTAAAGTAGAACTTTGTCCTTGTTGCCAGCTATCCGCCGCACACTCCCCCCGCAGAATCCGACTAGGTAAGGTAGCGTCTGGGGAAATGCACTGTTCTACCGGAGCGTGTAGTTTTTGTGATCGTGTCTCGTTGCTTAATCGTTGTGGTCGACATAGGTCTTGTTTTCTCATGTGTTTGATTTTCGGCGTCAGTAAAATGCTGGTAAATGCTGTAAAATGCTGGTTTCAGTCTGTCAATTGAAATCGTGCACTTATGTCATTTATTTCTAAACGAAAAGTTCGTTCACTTCTGTGAAGGATTTTGTAAGGTCCATCATATAAAACATAAAAATTTATAAACAACGAAGAGTTTTAAAAGCATTCTTTCGAGTAATATTCACAATAAAATTTATTTATGTTATAAATATTGATAAAAATTTGCTGGAAAATATAAAATTTCGTCCTTTTATTGTTACTTTTATTCTTTTACTATTTATAAATCCGAATTAATGACTTTTAAATTAGAATTTTAAACAATTAAATTTTATTTTCTTTTTTCTTTTTCGTGATATTAATATTTTGCGAAAACGTGAATTTCCTCAGGATGAAATATCATTATATACATATATATAATAAACGACGATAACAATTGAATTTTAATGTTAGAAACGTGCAAAATTAAATTTTCTAACATAGTTGAATATTTCACCTTACAATGAAATATTCTTATAAATTATTAAAATTCGTGATTGTACGTTGCCTAATTTAGTTAATAGGCTTAATAAATATGGAAATCTCAGCACAAACAATTTATAAAAGACGACAATAAATCTACTTGACTGTTGCAGGGCGAGGAGTTGGAACAGAATAAACACCAATATGTGCTAGAGAATGGTTCTCTCGTTATTGATAGGATTACAGGACAAAAGAAGAACCATGGACGTCGTGATGAAGGAAATTACACTTGCCTCTTACACAACAACGTTGGAACTTTGGTTAGCAGAACTATTCGAGTCATTGTTGCTCGTAAGTATTTCTACATCAGTGCATACAGATATGATTAAATTTATATGTTGGTTCGTATTAAATTATAAGGAAGAGACGATTCGGAATTTTATTGTACTTGTTTCGGTTATTTTCTTCGCCTTTAAAGGTATTAAAATTTATTGATTTCTATGTAATGCTCCGTTGTAACTCATGCAGAATGTCTCGCAGTTAATTCTAGGAAGAATTATGTTGTGCTAACGACGAATTAAAAACGCATTTGTTAAAATTATCATTAAAGAGTCACTTTGCGCATAAAATAAACACAAAAGTCTGGTACACATTAAAAAAAAATTTCTACACATTTCACAGAAATATTATTAAGCACATAATAATATATAATAAGTATATATATTTATCATAAAATTAATTATTATAAAAATATTGGCGTATTTGCTATAGATAATTCTGAAGGTACTGTAGTTGCTTTTTTAAGAAATTTTAAATACAGTACTTTTATTTCTTAAATAATGTAGTGACTGGAACGAAATACAGAAGCTACAATTTATCATTTAGATTTTTCTCATTCTAACAGAATTGATTTTTTTTCCTCTCTCTCTCTCTCTCTCTCTCTCTCTCTCTCTCTCTCTCTCTCTCTCTCTCCCTCTCTCTCCCATTCCATCCTCCAAAGTCAGTAACAATTGCAGTTTCAGGCTCATTTATCCTCCCCTCCCTTACGTCACGTTTTAGCTTGTGCAGACGCATACGTCGTTCTATTTATGACGTCACAGGGTTCGCTAAGCCCTTCTTTTGTTTGCCAACCGGGCCCGGGTTAACACCGCCGAGAACTCATTTCTATTATATGAATAATGGATGGAAAAGCATACCTCATGTCGAATATAATTAATGATATCTAATATTTTTTCCCCTCTCTCTAGCTCTCTCTCTCTCTCTCTATATATATATATATATATATATACATATCCCAAGATATACAAAAAGGGAATTTTTATATATATATATATATATACATATATTTATCTCTCTCTCATGTTCAAGTTTTTAACTCGAACATATCAAACATGTTTTATTTTTTTGCTAGACATAGAAATCAGTTTTTTTCCTGTTTTTATTCTGTATCAATTCATATCCAAAAAGTTTATTTCATTAAAAGTTTTAACATTTCACAAGTAATTTTGTTTGGATGATGATTCAATAGGCTAAATTGGTAAATATATATTATTTTTTATTCTTTTTATTGAATAATGATATCTAATCTAAGATATAAGAATAAAATCTTTGTGTAGTAACGGATGACTGATTTTTACACAATGATATCAGAAAATTTTTATGATTTTCCTATAGAGTTTCCTTTTCAGAAATTATGAATATTATCTTGGAGAAAAAAGTAAAATAAAAGGTTAAGATAAATTTTTTGAGAAAAAAATATTTATCTTTTTTTGTAAAATTTTGCACGTTTTAACTTGTGTATACTGTAATTTGTTTTGCTAGATTTATTAGAAATTTCCAGTAGAATATAAACTTATAGTGGTAATTGATTCCAGAAACTTTAAAATTTGCTGTATAATATTTCTATTTTATTTTTTAAAATATTTTCCTTAAGAATTATATAAGAAGAATTGAATTTATACATAAAAAATTATTATCCATTAAAATACAGTATACTGTTAAAAAGTACTAACATTATTAAATTTAGTATAAAAAATAGAAACATTGTTTTAATTTTTTTAATAAGTGAAAAAAAATTTCTATAGAAATTTTATCCACTAAAGATATTAAAATTCATCTATGTAAGGAAAACAAAGATTGATTTTTTTTTTTTTCAATATAGCAAGTTTTGCAGCAATATGTTTATTCAGTAACTACATTACATGAAATAAAAGCTAAAAAGAAAGAATAAGAAAATGCAATCAAGAAAACTTTTAATTTCACATCTGATCAAAATTATATAACATAAGAACTTGATCATAGGATCATGTCTTTTTAATATATAATATCTAAGATATTGGAGTCACTAAGAATTTCACCTTTCCATGATTTTCATTAGCCCTCCTCAAATAAGAATAACAACAATTTAAGTAAAAACTGTGCTTGTTATGCAAAGGCTATTAATGACAAGGTTTCTAGTTTCTTTCCAGCTAGAATGCCACCCACAAGTCTCTCATTTATATAGAATTCTAATATGTAATTTTATTAAAATTCATTCATAATAATATAAAATAAACATTCATCAACTACTTATAAAATTCTGAAAAAATTTTAATTTTTAACTATAATATAAAGATCTTTTTCAAACTCAAAACTAAAGACTGATAAAAGAAAAATAAGCAGTTTTATTTTGCTCAACAATTTAAATTTAAATAATCCAACATAATCCAAAAAAAATCAATTGATGATATTTAATAAAATAAATTAAAATAGTTATATATATATATTTTATACATTGAAAAGAGATTTTAAAATATTAACAACTTTGTTACATTAATACGGCTCTGGCCCTCGGGTTCATTATAATTGGACAGCTCTGGTATAGATATACTTTATAGTATACTGGCTTTCATATCCTTGTTAATTAGTTCCCTGTGGATGAGGATAACTGTAGATATGGAAACAACACATACTGAAGAAGACACGAAATTCTAATCATAATTCGTTCTAGACAAATCATTATTATTTGGATATAAAATTTTTAGATAAATGAATCCCAACAGAAAAGTTTATCGATATTGTTTACAATTTACATGTACGATATGAGTATATTTTGATTTAATACAATTAGGTTGTGTTAAATTATTAAGATCTGTTGAGGTGATAAAAAAAAATTTTTTTCTGTTATTGCATTGGATGTTATCCGTTTGTATTATTTGTAGTTTAATGTATTATTATCTGTTATTTTTTGATGCTTTGTTTTCTTTGTTTATATTTGTAGGTCCTGAGGAAACCTGAGAAATGTTACTATTGCCAATGGTTTTTCCCTTGCTTAAACTTATTTATATTGATATATATACATTATATATATGTGGGGATCGGAAACCCCCTGTCGTGGAGACGAGTCGAAATTATATTTAATTTAAGGACGCAGTTCGATCGAAAACAGGATTATCGAATTGCTTGATTGTTCTTTGGAAGGTGATAAATTTAAGATGATTTATTCAAATAACGTGTTAGGAATGTTACCTACCCATCAGGACGATTATGTAAGTGAGAATAACAAACGTTCCCGGGAAAAAGGGGTGAAGATGGGTCAAACACATAAAAGAACAGGGACAAATAAGGTCGAGGCTTTTGGTTCTAAGTGTTGGCTTTGTCATGTCTTGTTGCTAGCTTCGTCTATTCTGTTTGTATTCTACTTCGTACGTATTCTTAGAATTTTGGAAAGACGTCCTAAAAGCACAAATGAAGTCGTCAATAATTCTGGACTAAAGACTATTTAAAAAGAGACTAAAGACTTTGTTAAAAGGGCGGAAGACCGGAAGTGAATTCCATTCATTTGTGCTCCTTTTATGAAAATTTAAGGTATCTCTCTTTACTTGTCGGGAATTAATATTTGTACATAGAAATCTCTCTTTAACAAATAATAAAGAATTTGTTGAATTTATATTCAATGTTGTCTCAGTCCGTACACAACGAACTGCCTTCATCCCATCCTTACCCATGCATCGTTTGGTAGATCGCTCGTAGGCCTAACGCCTGTTGTTTCGCCTTTTCCGAATTTCCGTTTCCGGGTCCGGAATTCCACATATGATTTGATTTTGTAACTTTGTTAATTTACAATATCTTATTTTGAATTTTATCAAAATATAATGTATAATTTTGTGCAATAAATATTATGAGTCTGAGTATAAATTTATTAAATATATCCAATTTCTCAATAATTTATGCAAATTTGTTTATATAATTGTCATTTATTTGACAGTTATTACTACTCTAATTCAATCTAAACGAACAATATTCTTAAATTTTTCAAATAAGTTCTACTTAAACCTTTTTTATTATTATTTTTGTTTACAAATACTTCGTTCCTTATCATAATTACCCGCGGGTGATTTTTTTTGGGTCAACAGATGACGCCACTTTCCACTCAATAAGAGTACTAAGTGGCGGGGCGAAACAAGCCCTTCCACAGGCTGCCCAC